>JASDQU011100110.1:31168-45177 GCA_032191745.1 Picea mariana | reverse complement strand
CCCCCCCCCCCTCGTTAAAAGTAGAATGGCAAGGGGGGTCCGGAATCCACTGGGAAGCCATTGATCACGGTGAGTAAATCTCGACCGTTTGAGAGTTGCGTGTCCAATTCCGGACCCCCCCCTACTGCTAAAGGCAGAACAGTAAGGGGGCTCCAGAATGGAACCTCAGTCGTAGATCTGGACGGGTGGACTCTGGCCGTCCAGGTTTTCTCGCCGCTTATCTTACAGCATATTCACGTCCTGGCTTAAGTCAACGTCTTGTTTCCACATCTAACGGTCAGGACAGACTCAAAGATCCTCCGAAAGAATCTCTCCCGTCCACCGGGGTTTTGACACTCGTGATGTCCCAACAATTTGGTTCATCGATTCCCAAATCTCGATACGTTCCTCTGCTGCCTTAGCCTCCCAGGCTAAGTCTTTAATCCACGTGACCTCTATCTCATCAGACCGCAGACTTGTCCCTCATCGGGGTTTTGGGGTTTTCAATGCCAAAGTGCATATGTCCACGGAATTCTCGATTCCGCGAATCCTGAATCTCCGATTTGTTGACAGCTGGCCTCTCACGGTGGCGCTATCCTCCTTCTCTGATGTGCGGACAGCTAGCCCCCACTCATCAGGATTTCGTGTTTCGCGATTCCAAAGGGCACCGAAAACTTGTCACCGGGATCTCCGATATCCCGATGAGCCAAACTCTGATGGACGACCTCCTCATCGCGACTTTTCCCCGATGGCCTGGATCTCTGCCACGCGTCCCCAAAATGGGCGGCTCTGATCTCGTCAAGATTTCGAGACTTGTGATGTCCCAACCCCTTCGACCTCAGGAAATCCAATTTCCCGATGTCGTATATCCCAACTCTCTGTGGATTTCTGACACGCGTCCCAAACGGATGGACGGTCCAGATGAACTTTCGGAGTTCGCGACTCATCACGTCTCGATTCCCTCGACCTCAGGATCTACGATATACCGATGGCCAATATCCCGACTCTTTCCGGATCTCTGACACATGTCTTAAAGGGGGACGGTTCAGGTTAACCCTCAGGCTTTGCCAAACGCCAACCCGAAAGGAACTTACCTGTCCGATCCGACGACTGACGGGTAATCGGACCAAGATCTAATGGTCTAGATCCGTTCTTTCTGTGCACACTCCAGAGACTAAACTCCGAGCATCTTAACTCAATCCAACGGTCGATGGGATTTCTGATGAGATCCAATGGCTTAGATTGTCCCACCTTGTGCATTCCTCCACTACTTCATGGATGTGGAAAGATCAATGGTCCAAATGTTCTCCGGGGTTTTTAGAATCTACTATCCCGATTTCCTTGTTGTTCACGTAGATTGAGGGAAAAAGGGCGAGGTCTGTAAATCCCTCGTTACTCCCGTCAATCTAACAGTCATGAATGGCTATGGGTCACCCGACGAAAGCTCATTCGTCGGTTTGTTACATATCCCTACACTGCTACCTCAGAACCTTAAGAGGGTCATTCCTCCTCGTACAGGGTTAATAAGACTTGTGCGTTCAAGTCCTTTTTATGGGTTCTTGGTGAACCTTTCTAAGGAGGAAATCTGTGTGAAGAGATCTATACCGAGGCATTTTCGGAGGTAGATACGGGTAAACAGCTTCCCGAGAACGGGCTGGAAGCCTAATTTAGTTCGACCCATGCCAAATTAAATTCATGTATCAACAGAAGCCATGCGTGGTCTTTCTGTTATAAGCATATACCTAACATTACTTATCAAAACACTACATAGACATTCTTATACTGTAATTGTTCACCATTTCACAGTTTATGAGCATATATGTCAGCATATGAATTTCAAGATACAATATGAACAAAACACTTATCAGAAATAACTTTAGAAGTGGGAGCAACTGCTGAGAGGGGTGATCGTTTCCACCCAACCGTAGGCTCAACGAATCCCAACGGATTTACCACTAGCCACCCCCGAGCTGAGACCATGATGCTCTGAGACTGCGTCTCTCTGTCTTCCAGTGACCAGGAGCGAAGGTTGCAATCCTTCCTCTTTGCTATCACTCACTCTATGTAATGCCAGAGTTCCCCTCACGTCTGCCCTTTCAATCGCCTCTGCCATACGCCTTATCCTCTCGCGAGGTTGTGTGTGGCGCGATTACCCTCGCGCTGATCAGGCTTGATGGCTCTATGGATGGGCGGTTCACCATCCCATCCCTCATCAAGCCATTTGCCTACCATCCTGCGAGGCATTGAATTTCAGGGCCAGTGAGTCGCTTTTGGTTCTCCGGGCCAGTGGAGTCCAAATACAGTATTTAATTCTCGGTGGAAGTTAACGCCACCTTTTCAGGTGCCCTCCACCGCCATCGTGGTCTCTTTTTTTGCACATCCCTTCTCAACAATCCTGCAATAAGTTCAAAATGTCATTCACATTTATTGACCTTTTCCTCAAGGTCCATTTACATCATATATTCACATTTATGATTTTGCCATAGTTCTTGGCCAGTCCAGTTATATTTACAAGCTGGGGGAAATAGGGTGTTACATTTTACCTGTTCAAGTGTTAACATAGGTCTGATGCAATCTTCCTCTCCATAAGGGTTTTCTAACCAAATAGGTATTTCGTGTGCCGGTTGGGCAAGAGGGAAGAGAACAAGTTTTTGGCTATGTGTGCCATTGGATATAGTCATCTCACCAGACCGACAGCTGATAAAGGCATCTGTTGTGGTCAGCCAAGGGCAACCAAGAACCACAGGGTGTCCTGGTTTGGAGGATGAATTCGAATAGATGACTAAAAAGTCTACTAGATATTCCCAAGAAGCTAGGGTGACTATGACATCATCTAGACTTCTTGCAGGGCTAATGAATGACTTATTTGCCAACTCGATCATGGTTTGGGTTGGTCTTAGCTGATTGATTTGGAGCTTCTACATAGTGTCAAAAGGCATTATATTAACAGCTGCACCCAAATCAATGAGTGTGTTTGGTAGAGAAATGCCATTAATTTCAATAGTGACAACTGGGTTTCCATGATCATTATATTTGTATGGCATTTCAGAAATGAATTCAGATAATTGTCCCACTACCTGAACAAGAGGAGGTTCCTTCTTCTTCCTTCCTAGTTTCTTAATGTAAATATCCCTTATAATTTTGGCGTAAATAGGGATATCCTTAATAGCTTGTAGCAGAAGTATTTTTATGCACACTTTTCGTAATTCATCTTCTATATCTCTGTGCAAGGGTGGGTCAACTTTCTTCACTAACAGTCTTTCGAGGTAAGATGGAAGATTAATTTGTTGGGGTACTCGTACAAACTAAGAAGTGATTGGGATAGGAGGAGAGGCCTCTTCTTCTACAGGGGTGGTTTGAGTGTTTTCTTCCTCAGAATGATTATCATTTTCTTCCTGAATTATTACTACAGGATTTGATTGGTTTACAACTTTCCCCGATCGTAGTTGAATTTCATAGGTGGGAAAGGTTTGAACTTCTGTATTCTGTCCAGGGTGGGTGGGTCGATTATTGAGGTCAGGGACTGGCTAGGCAAGGATTGTTGTTGGTCTCAGAGGATTGTGGGCAACTTGGTTTTGTGGTTGTTGATTTGGATTTATAGATACTTGTTGCTGCTGATTAGGATTCAAGGGGGTTGTAAATTGTTGTTGTATAGGAGGTGGGAGTAAAGATTGCATCTATGGTGGGTTGAATCCAGGTAGTAATTGGGAAATGTTTGTAGGGTACTTTGGATATGTAGGGTAAGAGGGACTTCCATACATAGGTCCCCTCCAACCTTGTTGCCAAGGTTGAGTTTGCTGAGGTGTTCATTGTGGATAAGTCATTGGGGAAGGACCCCATTGTTGTTGTTGATATTGTGTATTGGGATCATAAAATGTATTGGGATTTTGGGCTCTCCAAGGTCTTCTAGAAGGGTATGGATGTTCTTGTGAGACTCCTCCTCCCCTATACATGGCTTGTAGTTCAAGCAAGGTTGGACACTCAGATGTGGGGTGTTCTAGTGTACATAGACCACTGATTTCTATGACATTTAATGGACATTCTTTCTCGTTATTGTGCTTCTTTCGACATCTATGAAAAAATATTGCTAAAGCATCTTCTTCTTGTTTCTTTTTTAGTTTCAGAGTATATAATTGGTTACTTATTGTGGTTAGGATGTTTGTTTTAAAGTTCTCCAATAAGTTTCCTAACTCAGTTCTGGTGACAGTCCCTGAACTTTGTTTTGTATTTCTGCTAAAATGATCTCTTGGTCCTTTGCCTATATTAGCTTGTCCTCTTGAGTATCTCCTACAGTAATCTGCAATTTCTGAAAAAGGTTTTTGGTGTACATCTCCTGAACTCAACAAGTTTAAAACTTCTATGCAATCATCCCTAAGACCTTTCAAGAATACAGTTCTTACTACAGCTGGGTCTGAGGTGAATAGTTTTGACTTTTGATAGTTGTATAAGAACCTTTCTAAGTAGTCTTCAGGACTTTCATCTTCTGTTTGATACATTTTAAAAATGTCATTTTTAACATTATCC
Organism: Picea mariana; assembly: GCA_032191745.1. Classification (NCBI taxonomy): domain Eukaryota; kingdom Viridiplantae; phylum Streptophyta; class Pinopsida; order Pinales; family Pinaceae; genus Picea; species Picea mariana. Next base: position 40,674 of record JASDQU011100110.1, on the reverse strand, counting down.
TTACAATAGTCTTGGTATTTTCGTAAAAATGTGTCTTTCATTTGATCCCAACAAAGGATTGTATTTTCTCCTAAGCTCATGAACCATATTAAGGCTGAATCTTTCATTGTAGCAGGAAGAAGATTAAGTTTTTGGGCATTGTCTGAGTAATTATAGCTTCTACATAATATGTCAAACTCAAATAAAAATAAATCTGGATCTTCAGTTGACATACCTCTGAAAGTAGGTAACGATGATAGTGGGATATTCTTCATGCTAACGTTTCTGGAAATATCCAAGATTGGAAACCCAAAGGTCTCAGTCTCTGTAGCTGCATTTCCTTCTTCTTCTTCCATTCTACTGATGGATGGTTCAAAAACTGGATTTTCTGTGTCTCCTAAATGTTCAACAGACTCACATTCTGCTTGTCCCAATACTGATTCTTCCATTTTAGGTTCTCCTTCTGGAGCCTCGCTGGATCCCCTTGAATTTTCTATTGGTGGAATTTTTCCTGCACTAGTGTCAGTTGGATTAGTGGGGGGGTTTGTGAATCTTTGGAGCTTACAAATCTACCCTTGTTATCTCTATATCTATGCATAAAATGGAAATTTGATTCTTTAGCTGAATTGAAATCCTAATTCTATCTAGAAGGTATGAAGGCAACCTGGCTTCGGAGAACCCCACTCTAGTGGCCGCGTGGCTCTTCACTCATGTCTTAAACGTTTTATCCTCCTCCCTCAAGCAGCCTTTTAAAACATTTATGCAAAAAATCTAAACTAAAGATTACTTCCTACCGTTTGCAACTCCCTAGCAACGGCGCCAAAATGTTGTGCTACTTATATGTCTAATATAATGAACTCATTAATTATCAATCTGGGATTTGTAATCAATAGAGTTACAAGACACCAGTAAGAAAGGTAATTCCTAATGTCACGAGTATAGAATTAAACTAGATTATGCATGCTGGAAACAAATCAAAATAGAAAACTGCAATGCACTTTGGTTGTCTTTCACAGAGAGGCTATCCATTCCATTATGGCACACGCAAGTATGAGATGGCATTGGTTTGATAGATCAACTATGATGTCTGACCCAGAAAACTAATTATGCAATCCACACTTTCTGAAAGGAAATCACACATCAATCAGCATAGCATGGGTAGTTCAACAGTCAATATGTTGGTTCTGCTGTGCTTTACAATGAACTTCACTAGTTCTTCTCCAAGTAGTTTTGACTATTGCTGCCACCAGCTATGATCACTCAAGGAAATCAAACTCATAAGAATAGAAACAGAGAATATGAAAAAAAAGAGCAATTAAAGATCTAAGCAATTATAGAATGGAAATCTTAATCTAATCTACATTGCTATCATCTAACGGAGTTAAAGATTTAACTAATTCAATGTTTATACTATTGAAAACAAACACTAATGCTAATCTACAAAGAGGCTGACCTTTGTTGGGTGGTGGGCCCTTGCCACTTCAATAGGTCAGCTGCCGAAGTCCACATGAAGCTTTCTTTTAACACACACATTACTCTCACTCACAATTCAAAACATAAAATCAAATCTCTCTTTAACAACTCAACTCATTCTTAATCATAGAAAATCAGAATATGGAGATAAAATAACATTCCATTAATCTTCACTTAGAAATGTTCTGTACTATCATACACTGCTTACATATTGATGATATGCTAATTATCCTACTCTTCTACCATCCTTGCCATGGCTATTTAATAGTCTGAATCGTGAAGCACAAGGAGGCGAAGTGATTTGCAAATCAATCAGTTGTTTAAGTTTACTCATTCGGTTACATCTTTAGCTTCATCCTCATGACATGAAGTGCATGAGGATGAGGCGATTAACAAACTGTTCTTATCATAGCCTTGCTAAATAGATAGATGTCCACCAATTGACTTAGGCGAGATCTGGCACTTAACTTAGTGCATTAGGCTCTTCCATATTAGTACCGGATCGTAACTAGAAGATGGTACCGGATCACGATAGGGCGCAAAAGGTGGTACTGGATCATGACAGAGCGTAGTCATTGGTATCAGATCACAACAGGTAAGATTTAGTACTAGACGCGTTTGGTACCAGATCAGATAGCAACAATCTTGGTGCGTAGGTACCAGATCATGACAGAGATGGTACAGGAACACTAGACATCTAGGGGTCAAAGATTCACATATGACAAATCGAGCATTAGTACATGAAATATTTAATTCCTTAACTTAATAAACCACAAAATACATGAATTAACTATACTTTACCTTATGACCTTATTATTGGAAATTGGCAGCGTTCTTTTCATTCACTCAAGCTTTAGGTAGGTCCAAAAAGGTATAGGTGAAGAGTATAAGAGGGTAATGAGAATGTCAATTTCAAGTCTCAACAGGTTGTAAGACAAAGATGCTTGGTAACTTAAAGTAAACTTGCTTTTGTGTTTTTGTATGTGTGGATCAATGGGATAACTCAACTACAATATAGTATCTAGACAGTCAAAATGAATAATCAAATAAACCAATGCCCTCAAGGATCAATAATCAGATAATAGCTTTAAGTGGGTGAAGAAGACAGTGCTTATAAACCAGATACACAATGATGGGTTTAATAAACAATGTAAGAAACTATTAATAAAGTTATGAACTAACTAATGAGATGACAGTCATTTTGCAGTTAAACCAACTTGAATAAGAGTGCAGAAGAAGGGTGGAAATCTGACATTAATAGAGAGAGAAACCTGTGATCTATATTATCATATGAAAAGTCTGTTACAAAGGTATAGTTCATGTATCCAAAATCAACCCCCCCTACCTCTTACATCTATTAGCTTAAATAATCTTTACAAATTATTTTCAAGATCCTCCAAAGATGGATCTGATAACTTCTTTTCTTATCTCAAATTTGAAATTGTGATGTAGCTGGAAAAAACAGAAATTTGTAGAAAAATGATGCTCCAAGATTCACCTATATCCTCCAAATCACAAAAGATCTGGGAAAAATGAGAGAGGTTATTGAATATCCTCCCGTTCTTATGAAAAACCTCTCTCAGTTTTTGAAAATAGTATTCCAAATCATCATAATCTGTCCTTAAAGAATGTGACTAAAACAAGAAAAACAAAGTATTTAATTTCTGGAAATATGGTGCTCAAAGATTGATCTATATTTCACGAATCACAATAGATATTGGAAAAATGAGAGAGGTTATTGAATATTCATCCGTTCTTATGAAAAAACTCCTTCATTTTCTAAAAACACTCTTCTAGATGATCAAAATATGTCTCCCAAGAAGGTGACTTAAACAGGAAAATCCAGATTTCCAAATCTAGTCATATTCCTACATTTTAGGATTTGATCTCTAAAATATTTCCATTGATAAAATGAAGTGCCACCTACACTAATGGATTATATTTGATAATATATATGATTATTCATCATCATCTGCTCCTTAATAAACTTAACCAAGTCGAATTTGACCTTTTGACCAAAATAATACATTTTAGAAAATTTCTGAAAATGATGCCTCATCTTGTGGAGAAATTTTGACTGACTTCCCAAGCTCTAAATGAAGATCTGAAAGTACCATTGGAAATATTAGGATGTCTATTTGTCAATCAACTATTTGAGTGTGTAAAACGGACTCTCCACGACTCAAAAGATTGATTTTTCCCAAGGCAGATTATCAACTGAAAAACCTGCACTATCACCAGCTCACTACACTGTGAAAATAATCATTTAGCTGGTGAAAAGGGAGACTTTCACTGGCTTACTTCACTATGAAAAAGTCATTTAGCCGATGAAAGATAAAATTTTCTTTTTGGTATATTTTGAGATGCCACATCATTTTTTCATTGGATAATAGGATTTAAAGCCAATCTTATATACTTTAAAACTTAAAGACCTATAAATAAATCTTTACCTTATTATCATCTTATGATATGATATCAAAACAAATTTCAGAATGAATTATTTGATCGCTAACAGAACCAAAACTAAAAGTTTATAATACTAAATTAGAACTCGAGGCATCAAATTACCCCTAAAGCAACCCTTTAAAAATTTGTCCAAGTTTCGAGATGTAGCAATATCTCTTAGCATTTATACAAAAAAATAGAGAAACAAAGAGTTTTGACCCTAAAGCATTGATAAGAATAATTTTGAAACCATCTTTGTAATAAAAACATTTGATAACTCTTCAGTAAAACAAAGAGAACATTAAATCCAATATTCATGAGAGTAAGAAGTAATTTGTGTCTAGAGGGATTCTTTGACTTCCTAGTTTCCTTGTTATAGCTCGAGCCTATCTTTGGAGAGCTACCAGATTTCATTTTTTTTTACCTAAAAAAATGAGCAAAGGTTATGTGAGTAAATGATGATTGGAGATTCTTGATATCACAGAACAATGGATGGAGCATGAAGTTCCTTAACATAAATTCTTCTTTTAACCATTTTATCACTAGGAGAGAGTCCCCAAGGACTTGGATTTGTGTGATTCATTTTTCCATAGCTAGGATTAAGACCAACTTGAGAGTGGTGAGTTCATTGTGATTATTTGTGGATCAACTGGTTCCAACTTTGAAGCTAAGGAAATGGTTGCGAGAGAGATAAATAATACTCTCTACAACACCTTTAGGAGGGCCTCCATAAGAGGCTCCATCAAAGAAATACCAATGGATTTAGGAGTTGATATTTATGTTAGAACTCCAAGTACATTGAGGGGAAAAGGAGAACTGAGGGAAGGAACTTAAAATTCTGAGTCTTTGGTAGGCACAAAAAATGGCAAGGTGCCTTTTCTCTCAATTTTTTTTACGTTTCTTGCTAGCTAAACTCCTTAGGCCAGGGTCAGAGGAAATTCCTTGAATACTTTGTTGTTCTTTTCTTGTACCAAATTTTTAAGACTACTTCAATTGTGTCCCCTTTTCATTTGATTTTTAGGCCTGTAATACTTTCAATTTCCTTCCATACATGCTATGCGAAGGGACATAATAGTATCAGATGAGCATTTTTTTCACATAAGCAACATATTCCAAGGCCCTAGAAACTTCATTTTTGTAGCAAATCCTAAGTTAAATATTTTTTATTTAAAACTATCCACAATGATTTTGTCTTTAGCAGGGAATTCTTATTTTCATAAAGATTTCTAGCACTAGAACAAAGGTCGGTCAAATCCTTCCATGGCTATAGTCTTATACCCAATTCTGGGCATGTATCCTTCGGAGGGATTTGTAGACCATGTGAGTTCATCCTTCTCTTCATTGATAAAGATGTCACATTTCATTAGGATGTCTATGTAGGAGTTCCAACTCTCAACATATACTCCACTAAGTTCCAAATCTCTCTAGGAGAGCCATCGTGGGTTCATGGAGTTTAAAGTTTGGCTTGTTACAATATACCGAATGGTAAAATACCCTTTCGATATAAGATCATAGATGAGAGGTACATGTAGTCTCTGATTGTTTTCACTTACAGTCCATGGGTCAAGCTTGACTAGGACCTTGTCCCCCTTTTTGACCTTCCAAATTAGCCATTTTCCAATTATTGGGAAAGCATGTATTGTGGCTTTCCATATAATAGAGGATATGGAGTTGAGGTTCTGGATCAAGTATTCCATAAATATGGGGTTGATATAGTTATCTTTTATAGTTTGTGCCCAAAGGCCTTGGCCACAAATGAGCTTTATAGTCTTGGTTGCTAGGGCTTTGGAAAAATGAAGGTTAGTCCACATCCCCTTCTTCTCCCTATTATAAATCATAACATAGCTAATGGATTTTATCAACCACCTTGAAAAAAACATACTCTAATTTATTTAAAAAATAAAAATATAGATACTTTCATAATAATTAATATAAATAATTATATTAATTGACTTAAATGATTGATAACTTAGTTTCTCTTTTTTCTTAGCTTGTAAGAAATAAAAAAATGACTTTTTTTTTTTTAAGATTAACTTTGACAACAATCATTTGGATTGATGAAATCACCATATTCAATGTTAATATTCTACACTCTAATTGCAATAGGGATATGAGAGAGTTGAATTCATATTTACAGTGAAAATAATAATTTCATCAATTCTAATTTTATTTTTATTTTTTAAAATTACCTAACTACATGATAAAAAATAAAAATAAAAAAATCTTTAACTATATACTCTTTAAACATATGATATTGAGCAATTACATATATTTGAAATTATTAAACTATATCATCCATGTTATGAAAAAAATTAATATTTATATAAATTGTAATTTGAAAAATAAAAAAATATTTTCAATTTTTATATTATTTATTAAAATAATATAAATTTATTATATAATAAAATTAAAAATATACATAATTTTTAGGTTTATTTTTTTTTAAATATTAAAAAAAATTAATTTAAGTTTATTTTAACAAAATAAAAAGCTTACTTCCAATACTAAGAAAAATAGAAAAGCCCCACAAAGAGATGTCGACAAAACTGTAGACATCAGGGGCTAAGATTTCGGTGGGCAAACTTTCCTGGAAACTATTGATTTAGAATTTTTGACAATGTAATATAATACAGTAGCATAGCCACATAATTGTACGGAGTCAGTACAGAATGAAGATTTTTTTTGAAAATGGAGAGCTATATAAAGAAGTGTATGCAACTATATAAAGAAGTGTAGGCAATGTACAACAATATAAAGAAGTGTAGGCAATGTAATGAAACATAGTGAAGAATATTGTGATTGTACAATCACAATATTCTTCACTATGTTTCATTACATTGCCTACACTTCTTTATACAACGCTCCCTATCTCCTAGAAACCTTCTAGAGAGCCTTCTCACATTTATTACATCCAACTATCATAATGGGCCTTTATTAATATAGTGGACCTAGTCCACCTTACATTGAATGACCACATTCTCATATATTAAATGACTTCCACTAATAACACATAACTACATTCCCATTGGGTACCTCCCTAGGTACCCCATATTACCCCCCTAGGTATACTACAGACTTATTTCCAGTGACGTGTTTTTCCTTGAATAATGGTGATCGGTCAGTTTTCATTTATGAATGGCAGCCAATGATGGCTATCCTTAGTGAAATATATAGAGATTTTTTGGGTTGTGGTCTAAAATAAAATAGGAGTAATTATTTTGTAGATGATTCAAGTTTAAATTTTGATGGGCTAGTTCTTGGTCTCATGTTAGTTGGTTGAGAATTGTTAATATAAATATTTTTATAGATCATTATCCTTTGTGATGTGGTATAATTGGAGTGGTTACAATGAAAAAGAACCATTGTCATCACCTAAAAATAACTCATAGAGTTATACAGGTAATCATCAGAAGAGTCATCAGTACAACATAACAAAGTGTTATTCCATGCAATAATACACCATCCTCAGTGCAACACCAAAACTATATAAATTAGGTTTTTAATGCATTTGTGTGACTTGGTAATATACAGTTTGCATGATCTGTGCAGTTGTTCCTTTGAAAGTCGTGCAAATAATCCTAAAGTGAAATCTCAACCACATTCGAAAAAATAAATGCCAAAACTACCATCAAGGGTACTCCAAGGCTGAGGTACCATGAATCCTCGAGATCCATACCCATTGAAGGCTAGTAATTTAGTGGTTCCATGTCTTTTAAAGGCATGGGAACCACAACCCAAGTTGCACCATTCACACTTGGAACTAGCTTTAATGGACCTTGAAGATTGGCTATAAATAAGAGCCATGGAGAAACATTCAAACAAGTGAAATTTATGCAAGGTTATATTGTTTGAATGATTCTTGAGACCCACATTCTCCAGCCATCATTTTGTACATCCATAGCCAATGGCTAGTGTATTGAACTCTTCCCATGAAGAGTTATTGCTCACTTCTTTGCTAAGACAGAGAGAAGAGAAGTCTTAAGGAACACAAAGAACCCTCTGAAGGAGGAAGGGAGAGTCCACTTGCATTTACTCATCCTTTACATTGTAACAACAAAGCTTTTTCATTGGTATATGATCAATATTTCTTCCATTTTTATTGTTGGTGTAATTTCCATGCTTTCTACTTATCTATTTTTCTTTTATTATGTGTTTGCAATGGTATTCATGCTTATGGACTAATTATAACCACATACCTACTATATATCTTTCAACCTAGCTACACAAAGGTTGTTTTTCTCACCCAAGTGACCAAAACAACCAAACACCCATGTTCAAATCATGGTGGGCTAGTTCCTCACTTATGTGGGATCTTCCTAGTTTTGTCTTGTGACCTTTTAGATGTAGCTAGAATTTGTGACTTCTTGAGCTTTGTACCAATCATTGTTGTTTCACAAAATAAAACCTCATTATTGTAGCCTACTTGCACTTAAAACACTAATTAAAAAGTGGTAGTTTAAATGTTCTACGAATTTGTCTTTTTTAGACCCCTCAAAATAATAGGAAAGGAAATTGGTATTTTTACTTTCAAATCTAACAAGAATCATTTTGGATGGATGGAATTATAGAAATAAACATCAACATTACATACTCTAGTTGCATATATTTTAGAGAGTATTAAACAGTGTTGAATCTATTTTTTCATTAAAAGTAACAGTTTCATCACTTGAAAGTTACAATTTTACCAAAATTCTTCAAAATTGCAATTTCAACAAAGATTTGATAAAATAAGGACAAGAAGAACAAAATGGCGAAAAAGGCATATTAGCCAACTCACAATTATTCACTCCAATGTTACATATTTATAGTATAATGGGTGATGCCACCTCATAGAGAGATGTGCTCTAGATCCTAAAATCATGCATGATGACTAGGCTAGGCAATCTTAACTAACTCATTAGTCATCACTTGAGGATATATTACTAATATCCTAAATGAATAATACAAATATAGGTGACAATTTAGACTTAGTGATTGGTAAAGGTAAGCCATAGGCTAACAAGATTGCATATTTAGATTCCACTACTAAAAACCAAACAAACCAAACAAATTCAAATTTGTAAAACGTTGAAAATTAAAATCATTTTTTTTTAAATTTTCAATCCATTCAAATTCTTTTCCCACTAAAATTTTGTGGTTACAAGCTTAAGGAAACATTTCTGTTCTAAGACTTTTGCGATTATTGTTTTGTTCAGAGAGTACTTTCGGATCCATCGCATAGGTTTTATGTTTTTCGACGTTTCGGACCAAACTAGTGTGGTCCATCATCAGGAAAGTGTTTTTTGAAAAATGAAGGAAAAGGGAATATAACACGTATATAAATACTGGAAAAGTTATTGTAAGGAGCCGACTTATTGAAATAATTATGATTTTTTAAGTTTACAATTGTTTGCTTAATTAATTAATTAATTGTTTTAATAATTAATTACCTGTTTGTTTATTAATTTTTATTTTTAGTTATAAAAAGAGTCGAATGGACAATGTTTAAAAACTAATATTTAGAATTATTCATATTGGCTAGGGTAGGGATCCAATTTTGACTAATTTTCCATCCATCATCTCTGTTTAGATTATTAGGTTGTTTTTCAATTTCGATTGCTTCTCTGAAT
>JASDQU011100110.1:11676-22615 GCA_032191745.1 Picea mariana | reverse complement strand
TTCATGATTTAACTCTCTTTTAATCATGACTGTGTATTGGTTCACTTCTAATGTGAACCACAAAGACACTTTCTTCTCACCATGTTTTCTCGTTTATATAATCTTCAAACATGTGTGAAATTTAAAACATCGTGTCCCTTTATTTGAACCATTTTACCTTTTCATTTAAAATGATAATCTAAACTTTAATTAATATCATTTTTCTTTTTTGTTCATTATTCATGTTTTTCATGATTTAACTCTCTTTTAATCATGACTGTGTATTGGTTCATTTTTGTGATAAATTGGTCACAGTTATGGATCAATTTAATCCTTTATACTCGATCCCTAATATCTATTATATTTACAGAGACCAGATTCCGTGAAGGCACTTCCTTCAAACCATCACATATGTCCATGCGTTACAGAACCACAGACTTACTGAATATAGCGATGTATAACAATTTCGTCTTCTTCTTTTTTTAAAACTTCTTATGTCATATGACCGATGGTATAGAACCACAGGCTTAGCAATTTCAGCAACACATTACAATCTGCAATGTCAAACCTCTTTACCATATGACCAATGGTGGTGACCTCACATTTAGGCAACATGAGATCCTGAGCATTTATCGTTCCAACGGTCATGATTCAATCTCCTGACGAGATGGACGACTAACGGGATTCCGACACTTTTCCCTTCGAGTCATCGTTACTCCACTGTATTACCAAATTCCCGATAACAATATCGTCGGTCAGTTAGGATGACTCATATTACCCACTGAGATGGGCGACTCATGGGGTTTTGGATTTTGGTCCTTCGGGACTTTGAGACACTTATCCTTACAAATCTCTCGGTTGTGATATCACCGATATGATTAGTCGGTTCACGTCTCTTCCATGGAAGAGATCAATGGTCCACCTTAAATCTTAATTCGATCCCTTCTTTCCTTAATCAAACGGTTGTGTCTTAATCAGGCATTGAGATATGTGGTTGTCAGGATTTCATCATTTTTTCCTTCGAATCTTCGTGACCTCCAATAGTCCCTTTCAGCGTTTCGGTGTTCAGGACTTCGTGATGTTGGAGTTTTTTCTTACAATGAAAAACTCTCAAAGTGGTAACTCTCGATACTATGGATCATTTGATGCGTTTCCCTTTCAAAATTTTGCCATTCGAGACTTCCGGACTATACAGTATTTTCTTAGTGGTAAAATATCTTGAAGTAGGAATCCCGGAGTAACATAAACGCTTACGTCAATTGATGATGTGTCACCAGCCTATTGGTTGCCACGTGCCATTAGCTGACGTAATCTGCTGACATGTTCTATCAATGTGTCTTGATGACGTGGTCTGGTGTGCCATTTTGCCTTGGTTTAAATCCAACGACCCTCCAACGCTTTCAAGATTCGACAACCCACGATTCTATTGCGATTTTCGTGTTTCACTATTTGTAAGGTTAGCACTTTCAGTCTTTGACTTTCCAGTCAACGAAGTTCTAAACCAATGCCATGTGTCCTCTGGCTCAATGACCATGATTCACTCTCTATCCAATGGTCTGGATTGGATCACGAATTTGCGTTTTGGTATTTCAAGAGGCATGCTTCGTTCTCTCAACTCGCAATTTTCGAATTCCCAAAATCCTGTATGACACTCTCGTTAGATCGATGACACACGTCGCTCCTCCTAAACGACAGTCCTTATCTTATTGTGATTTCATGTTTCAGTATTTCAAAGGTTAGAGCACCTCCTTCCTTTAGCTTTTCAGTCAATGAAATTTTGATCTCTTTCCATGTGTCCTTCCATTTGAACACGATCCGATGGTCATGATCTTCCAACGATCCTTAAGCTCACGGTCACCCATATGACCTTCGTCTGTAAAACAGATGATCATAATGGTCAATATTTTGATCAGACGACTGCTGAGGTTTCTTCACAATGATCGGACGATTGTTGAGGCTCTCATTCTGATCGGACGACTACTGAGGCTCTCATTCTGATCGGAGGGCTGCTGATACTTCTCACATTTTTAGCGCATTGATCAACTATTCAGTATTTTGACTGATCCCGATGACATCTCTACAATTCATTCTTCCTTCAGAACTTTTGATCATTGAATCATTGTTGATCCAATCATGATAAAAAATAGTCATGGATTTCCTCTCTATGCAATGTGTTATTCCTTCTGAGATTTTGATCTTTCAATTATTCACTTTTCCTATTTTCTCTTTCGATCTCTGCACACTGTTTGACATCTCTTGCTTAACTGATATATTGTTGACATCAATGAAAATCTCATTTTTCATTTAAAAATAGATCATCACATTGACTATTGAAATCAATGAAAATCTCAGTTGTGGTTATTCATCATTAACAATAGATCATCACATCTACTATTGACATCATTGACAATATTTCCAACAAAAGTGACCTAGAAGATGTTTTTAAGGAAGCTACTTGGAGAGTATAAATAAGAGGCAATGCTCTCTCATTTAACACACACTTGAGCATATTGAATACCTATAGGTGTTTGGGGTAACCAAATGATATGTCAGCCAAATTTCTGAGGGAAGGTGAAGAAAAGAAGGCATGCATTTCAAGGAAGGATAAATTCTTTTGATGATGCTTTCTAAGGTATGTTATTTATAGGTCATCTCACCATTTTCACAATAAATTTTTTTCTAGAATGAATCAGAATGTAAAATTGGTAGAAAATTGAGGAAGCATATCCAATTGTCTGTGGTAAAAAAATCAGCTTGTAGGTCATTGTATTTTTGGAGTTACACTCTGTGGAAAATAGGATTTGTGGCTTGTCCTGAAACTAGTCAAAAATAGGTGTTTTGGGTACAAACGTCATAAATTATTCATAATAGATACAAAATTAGTAAGAGAAAATGTATTGGTTAGAGTACCATATCTTTTATACTTTTTAACAGTTTCAGATCGATTCAACAAATATTTCGTGCAAGGCATGCTCTACAAGGTCGCTCTCTAGAATAAGCTAGAATTCAACAAGGTATGCCATTTTTGCTATAAATCCTTTCATGAGAGGTTACAAGTAGTGACACCTGGAGGAATTGCATAACACACACTGAATAACATTGTGTATCAGTTTCAGATATTTATTCATTATAGGTACAAATTTATGATTATTTTAATTTAGGGTTGTTGACTAATCCAAAACTAGTCATGTGAGACTAAAGAAAAGTTTGATGAAAATGCTAGTCTCTTGTTGTTAAAGTTAAGGAAGGTTTGCAGGAATGTGATCATATACACCAGGTTTATACAGAGTTACAAATCATATTTGTATTATGAAATTGATAAGGGCATTTGGTTGAGGTACATGTCAGGTACATGCTTGAGACAAGTAGTTGATGAGTTGGCACATGCATGAGGTGTATAGTTGATGATGTTGGTACATATTGATGAGTAATATTTGATGAGTAGTTGATACATGATTGGTACATACTTGGTACATGGTTGGAGATACTTGTTAGTAGTATTGTTGACACATGGTTTATGGATGATGTAGCATACTTGTATTATTAGAAGCACATATTGATCTTGGTGATGATTATGAGTTGTTGTATTATACTTGGTTGATGCACATCTTTGAGAGTTGTCTTGGTGATTGATCTTGGTGAGTAGATCTGATTCGATTTATAAAATTGATGAGACAGGTTGTTCTGATAGGTTGTTTGGACAAGTTGTTGTGACAGGTCGTTGTGACAGGTTATTGGTACAGGTTGGTGCATGGTTGATGCACTTGTTTATGGTACAGATTGATTATAGGTTGAGGTATAGGTTGAGGTATAGGTTGATGCATGGTTGATGCATGGCTTGGGTTATTGGTACAGGTTGTTTGGTATAGGTTGATTGGTACAAGTTTACAACAATATATCTCATAGTGATAGTGTGACAATGGTTCCAACATTCTACTTATACGCTAGGGAAGTTGGACGGGGAAAGGATAGGTGGTTGTAGCCACCTTCGGGTTGTAGCCAAAGAACATAGGGGTTTGTAGCCAGAGAATTGGGGAGTTGGAGCTTCCCTCAGGTTGTAGGCTGAGAAACTAAGGGGTTGGAGCCTCCTTCCAGTTGTAGCTAGAAAACAAAGGAAGTTGGTGCTTCCAATGAATGTAATTATTCAAGACATATAAGAAAAATAATTCCATGGTTTTCTCCCTCTTTGGGTTTCCATGTAAGAAATTGGTGTATTGTGTATGTGTATGATTGCTCATTTGTTCATTGCTTATTTACTCTGCAGTTATTGGATGATAATGCTACATTGATATAACACTTGGATTATATGGTTAGAAAGGATTATATTCCTCTATTATTGATTCACCCCCCCTCTCAATAATCCAACAATTGGTATCAGAGCAAGGTTCCTTCAGGAAATAGTTTAACCACTGGAAGGAGATCATGGATTATTCTGAGAATGGAGTACCAATGTTTAATGGTTAGAATGGTTTTAAATATGAGATGTGGAGCAGAAGAATGGAAGTATTTTTACAAGCACAAGGACATTATATTTGGCTATCAATTATTACAAGAAATGATAGTTCAAAAAGGGCAAAGACTACAGCCAAGAAGGAATTGAAGAAGAATAACAAAATAGCAATAGATTTCATCTGGGAAGGATTACCTAAACTGGTAAGAGAAAAGGTTGGTAAATGTTCTTTGGGATAAGTTACAGGACATATATTCTTCACCCATCATAGATTCATAAAATGCCAAGGAAGATGCAGATACATAACAACAAGAAAGATGCTCATCATATTAGACAGATTTATAAGAGGAAGAGTATGATGAAGCATAAGTTGATTACAAAGAAAAATTGATCAATGCAATTAAATATCTAAGAAAAGAAAGAGAAGAAAACAAGTCATCCAAGAAAGAATTGATGAAGCAAAAGAAAAATGTTCAAGGTTCTTAAACAGATCAACAGGTCATCAAGAATTTAAGAGCTCAACTAGAAGAGGCCAGAAGAATTGAAGAAACTCTAGAATATTAAAAGAAATGTTTAGAAGCCAACATAGTAGCACAAAAGGAAGAAGAAGAAAAGAGAGAAAAATGTTGATGGATCATCTCAAAGAAAAAACCAATGACTTAAACCAACTTGAGGAAGAGTTTGGTCAAGAAAAGAGAATACTGGAAGAAGAAACAATTACATTGAAAATAGAACTTGAAGAAGCAAAGAGAACATAAGAGGTCATGAAGTCTCAGATAATGAAGAAAGAAGAAGAGGTTGATAATATTGAAGAAGAAGTTGTCACACTAAGAGTCAAAATCTTCAAGATCAACAAGAACGTTGAAGAGACAGAAACATCCACATCAGTTGTAGAGAATGAAGAGAAGCACTCTACATTGCTAGAAAAGAAGAATGAAGAAGATAGAAAGAGTAATGCATAAGTACTCAAAGGAAGGAATCATGGTCAACCTGAATCTAAGAAAACTATTGAATATACATCTTCAAGAATACCATCCATGTTCAAGCCACAAAGAAGCTTCAATCATGATCATGATCAGTCAAGGAAAAAATTCAGAAGGACTACGCCACAAAGAATATCATTCACTCCCAGTTATTAAAATTTATTTTATGGTCATTGTTTTTATTGTACTAACTGTTGAGCTAGATATGTACCATATATTCCAACACTTAATTGTCAACCCGGGAAGGTAAACATTGAGGAACCAGTACAATATGTACAGGAATGGAGTCAAAATTATCTTGTCCATAGAAATCTCAAATCTTCACACCTCTATCTAATTCATAATGAGAATGCTCCTACTAATGAAATTCTTGGAAATAATCCACTTGAAGTAGTCTAATTGAAATAACCTTGCTACAACTATAAATCTGATCTTTGGCTTCTTAAAAGGAAAATGATCCACTACTCCTTCCTCAATCATTTCTTCATTACATCCAACTTCGAGCTATCATTAGAGAATACTGAAAATTATGAATTCATAATTACAATCATGACTGCAACTAATTCCATTGATTTCTCAGGATAAGAATCTTAACTCAACTTGATATCCTAGATCATTACTTTCAGATTTCACCAAATCACTTAATCTGAGATTATGCTATTAAACCAAGTATTCTTCTTAAAACCAAATGACTATCCAAATGTGAACTTAAACCAACAACTAATCCTTATAACTTCAAAACTTCAACATCTTATTCCAGATAAACTGAACCAATGTGTAACACATTCTGCTGAGAAATGAAAACTTAATTGAAACCACTCAAGCTACTAACTATAACCTTATTACTCCTTAACTGTTGTAAGCAAATAAAAACTCCCCAAATCATGAACATGACTGAAATTAAATTGCTAGAAATTAATCAAAGTTTCTGAGAAAAAGAATCTACAACAATCCTTCTATTATGACTGAAGATGCACTGCAAACCTGGGTAGGGGGCCCTTCCTATCCAAGTTGCATCGATAATCAATTATCAATCCATTCTCATAGACAAGCTTCAGAATTAATCAAATACAAAAGACTAAAATACAAAATGCGTTCTTGTTCTATTCCATCTACAAACAAACGATTACATTCCTCTATGCTCTGTTCTATCTATCAGCTATTCCCCATCATATCTACATACATCTCTCATTTCGATCCTCCCTTATATAGAATTTTGAACCCCCCTACATATTAGCTTTCTGGTATCTTCCCATATCCAAGAATAGATAACATAATTAATGTAACAGTTACATAAGGATTTGAATATGTATTTTGCATTAATACAAGAGAGAAATGATGCGCTCAACATCACAGAGCTAGTATAACCATTGCGCCAATGTAGGAGAGAATATTGTGATGCCTTTTAACTGCCTTAGTCTCATGACACAAAGTGTCATCCAGACAAGTTGTCATTTATTTATAACTGAAATAGAGCATGCGCTGGTTGTTTACGAAGATTCTCATGGAGGAATCATCCTTGAAACATTCATCCTGGTGCTGGAACATCAACATTAGTACAAGAATCCATAATATAATATTATAAGTGAGATTGTGCATTAAAAACTCTCAAAACTTAACTAAAAACAAGAGAACTATTAAAGACAAGTTTTGGGTCTTTAGATATCGATTTAAGTCAATGTTTAAACCAAAGTTATACAAAGTGAGGGGTATAAGACTATTAGAAAGATCATATGAAAAATATATAAGGCATAAAAATTGATCAAATTTGGGTCCTAACATCCCCCCAAACCCAAAGTTTTTCATGTCCTCATGCAAAGAAAAGTACCTGAAAATTTCTAACTCTGTGTAGTATCTGGAATGGCTTCTGCCTCATATGCTTCATCGGCCTCATTTTCCGCTCCCTACCCTGTACTGTGAAGTTGCTTCCTAAGAGATCGATTTTCAATTAGAAGTATGTGAGTCTCCTGATACTTGCGATTGAGTCTTGACTGAAGCTTCCTATTTTCAAAACTGAGTGTATTGGCCTATGAACGAAATTTATCTATTTGTGCACACATATCATACTCCTGAGCCCGAGATTGAACAAGGTGACCTTTCAATGTAGTGTTCTCAGTTTTAAGCAATCGATCCAATACCTCATATTCATGCAAATTCTCTTTTAAGTATGCATTCTCTGTCTGTAACTTAAAGAATTTTTTAGGAGAAATTATCTCGGGACTACCCAGTCCTGTAGGATTCGGTGGAGGTGAACTAGATTGGGAGAAACATGGAGGTAATTCCTTCTTTAAATTTACTAGGACATCTGCAATGGTCGATGAGCCTCCTTCTATCTCATCATCAGTATCTATATAGAGTTTCATTTGAAATTCAGGGGAAGGATTATCACGATTGGGGTTATTAGATGTCATACTTCTAGTCATTTTCTTGAATTCGGGCTCTAAAGATGAGTCTTCTCCTATCACTTTGACCTTCCTCTTTTTACCAGTGTGAGAGAGATACCTTTTAATTCTAGTAGGGACAGTAGGACTCCCTATCTTTCTTCCAGACGCAGACAAATTTCCAGCTATGAAATTATTCTAGGTGTTTTTACGGCTTTTTAATTCAGTCACAATTAATAATTTAACTAGCCCATGATGAAGCAAATGATGCTCAGGGTTTACAACTGACCTCTTCACTGTTTCACACATTTTCTTTAAACTCCTCCAAAGAAAATAAGGAAAATTCATTTCCTTACCTTGTGCAAAATGTTGTAAGATGCGGATATGATAGGTGAAAGTCAGATTGTATCGCCCTTCACAAGGCAGATATCATTGGAGGACAATTAATGGTTTATTCTACTCCTCCTTAAGACAAGCCCTTGGAACTCCTTTAGACCAATCTGCATCATGATACTTTTTCTTCAAAAACCAATTCCTCTCTGATATTGGCAAATTCTTCTTCTTAAACCATTTTTCGCCAGTTTGAGGCAAGCCTGTACCTGCAGCAATAGTCTGCTCTGTAACCTCCATCACAATATCCCTAAATCGAGTAACCCTATGATCAAACCCTTGAGCAAACAAAAGTGAGATGCTACTATCATGCCCACAGAATTTTTCAAAGCACTTATGCCATCCTCAGCTGCGAAACATCTCTCGATAAGCATTGTACTTTGGTGTTGCCTCTAGATCTTGAATTGAACCTGGTTCATAACGAATAGCCACCATTTTTGGAAAAAATGCAATAGAAAATCATTCAAAAACAATTCAAAACCAAGGAGGAATACAACTATATGTTGATAGGGCTTATTTCAAATCCTGATAGTGATTAGGTGAATAAGGGCACATAAAATAATGATGGAAAATAGTATAGAGATGCTTAGAATTTGGAAGTGGGGAAACAAGTTTGTGGTGAAGCGATAAATGGCAGGTACAGGAATAAAAACATGTTTTATATGGAAGTAATCATGATAGGGTAAAGAATTGAAGAGCATAAGGATAGATGGGCAAGTACAGTAATGAATCTTGTCTTGTATGAAGATAATCATTAAAGAATAAGTCTTGTCTTGTCATACGAAAAGATTCTACAGACTTATAAAAGATCTTGGCATACCATTAAATGGCGCATTTCGAATCACTAAAAGGATTCGAAATGTCAAATGAAAAACAGAGGTTTGTCAATCAAGGATAACCAAGATGAGGAAGATTTAGATAAACTGAGCATAATTCAAATACAGGGTTGTACTTGTCCATAATTTTCTTCTTGTGTTTAGTCAAATTAAGAGTTTTAAAAAATGCATACCTCAATATTGTTGTTGTACCTGTACCAAATGTGTAGATCAAGATCAGATGGTGACTATGTCCTCCAAGAATTTGTTGATTGATTGCTGAAGTTATCCTCCCATAAACTATGTGGACTGCTGATGTCCATCTTTGGTACCGAAATAATGATGCAGAGAATTTTTTTTAATCTGAACTCTATAGAAGAAGAGAGTTGTTGAACCAACTGATTACTTATTCTTGCAAAAGTAGAAAAAAGGATTGCTTCATTTTTACTGACTATTTGCAGCATTTTATTCCTACCTACTTGAAAACAAGACAAATCTTCCTTCAAGTAAAGGTTGATTTCCAGAGCAACCATTCACGCATCAAGATAGAAAGTAACCTCATGTCCAGATAAAAGAATTGTACCTAAAATGTTGAATGGATATGAGGAACCAACAAGATGTTTATTGCCAGATCCAAGAGAACCTGAAGAAGGAATCTTTCTTGAGGCCTCATAATAATGTTCAAGAATATTGTGCCTATGTGGTCACATATAACATTGAGTGTTACAAATGTCATAACTATGGACACACAGCCAGTGATTGTAGAAGCATGATCGATACTTCCATGAAAGAGAATATTGATATCATATATAAGAAAGTATGGATAAGAAAACAGAAAGAACAGGTGAACAAATACCAGGTACTAGAGATCACAATATTGGCAATAAAACAAGATGAAGAAATTTCTACAGAGAAAACACAAGATGTCAGATACAGAAAGACTTGGAAAATAACTGAAAGAAAGGAAGGACAGGTAAACAAGGAACAAGTTCAATAGATTTTACTTTCAGGCATTGTAGTGAAAGATGAATCCACAGATAGAAATAAAGAAGTCAAAGCTCGAAGAGATAATGAATCTACCAATGAAGATGATGATGAATCTACCAATGAAAATGATGATGAATACACATCAAAGCAGGAATTGTTCTGAGCCATCCGACTTAGAGAGTCCCAAGTAATATGAATATTAGACACTGGGAGTCTATGCGATAGCTGTGACAGATCAAAGAACCATCCTTCAAGAAACTTGTAGAGTTTGAGAAGACAGATTCAGAGCAATCAGTTAGCAGAAGTACATTTTGATAGATTAATCAAGACTTCATGATAGTATAGTGATAAATGGGTCAACATAATGGACAATTGCGTAAGTAGAGCCTTGGATAGTATGGACAGAGATGGATTCGTAAGAACACTTAGCAGGTTTGGATAGATATATGATAGTGGACGACATAATGGATTTGTAGATTGGTTCAGAGAGTGGTTCAAAGAAAAATGAACATTATCATAATGGATGATAATTACAAAGGAAATGGCTCGAACAATGCTAATGGATTCCAAATTGACATATATTTTTTGGACACATGTAGTGCATACATTAGTTCACATTCAAAACATAGTAATTCTCAGAAACAAAAATGAAAAAACTCCCTATGAACTATGGAAAGGAAGCGTAGACAACAACCTCTACATCAAGGTAAATCAAGGTAATATTTCATTAATTGAAATTTATGTTGAGGATATTGTTTTGGATGTACTAATGATAGGTTAAGCCAGAAATTTGCAAAAGATATTCAGAATGAATTTGAAATGTCATTACTTGGAGGACTATCCTTCTTTTTGGGTCTTCATATATGTCAAAGAAACCAAGGAATTTTTATTTCTAAAACTAAGTATATCAGAGAAATGCTAAAGAGGTTCAGAATGGAAGATTTCAAACGAGTT
>JASDQU011100110.1:0-11626 GCA_032191745.1 Picea mariana | reverse complement strand
AACCACTGGAAGGAGATCATGGATTATTCTGAGAATGGAGTACCAATGTTTAATGGTCATAATGGTTTTAAGTATGAGATGTGGAGCAGAAGAACAGAAGTATTTTTATAGGCACAAGGACATTATATTTGGCTATCAGTTGTTACAAGAAATGATAGTTCAAAAAGGGCAAAGACTGCAGCCAAGAAGGAATTGAAGAAGAATAAAAAAATAGCAATAGATTTCATCTGGGAAGGATTACCTAAACCAGTAAGAGAAAAGGTTGGTAAATGTTCTTTGGGATAAGTTACATGACATATATTCTTCACCCATCGTAGATTCATAAAATGCCAAGGAAGATGCAGATACAGAACAAGAAGAAAGATGATCATCATGTTATACAGATTTAGAAGAGGAAGAGTATGATGAAGCATAAGTTGATTACAAATAAAAATTCATCAATGCAATTAAATATCTAAGAAAAGAAAGAGAAGAAAACAAGTCATCCAAGAAAGAATTAATGAAGAAAAAGAAAAATGTTCAAGGTTCTTAAAAGGATCAGTAGGTCATCACGAATTTAAGATCTCAAATAGAAGAGGCCAAAAGAAATGAAGAAACTCTAGAATATTAAAAGAAATGTTTAGAAGCCAACATAATAGCACAAAAGGAAGAAGAAGAAAAGAGAGAAAATATATTGATGGATCATCTCAAGGAAAAAACCAATGACTTAAACCAACTTGAGGAAGAGTTTGGTCAAGAAAAGAGAATACTGGAAGAAGAAACAATTACATTGAAAATCGAACTTGAAGAAGCAAAGAGAACATAAGAGGTCATGAAGTCTCAGATAATGAAGAAAGAAGAAGAGGTCACACTAAGAGTCAAAATCTTCAAGATCAACAAGAACGTTGAAGAGACAGAAACATCCATATCAGTTGTAGAGAATGAAGATAAGCACTCTATGTTGCTAGAAAAGAAGAATGAAGAAGATAGAAAGAGTAATGCAGAAGTACTCAAAGGAAGGAATCATAGTCAACCTGAATCTAAGAAAACTATTGAAGATACATCTTCAAGAATACCATCCATGTTCAAGACACAAAGAAGCTTCAATCATGATCATGATCAATCAAGGAAAAAATTCAGAAGGACTACGCCACAAAGAATATCATTCACTCCCAGTTATGAAAATTTATTTTATGGTCATTTTTTTTATTGTACTAACTTTGGACATAAGGTTTCAGATTGCATGGATTATAAAATAAATGTTCAAGAATATTGTGCCTATGTGGTCGCACGTAACATTGAGTGTTATAAATGTCATAACTATGGACACAACCAGTGATTGTAGAAGCATGATCGATACTTCCATGAAAGAGAATACTGATATCATATATAAGAAAGTATGGATAAGAAAAGAGGAAGAACAGGTGAACAAATACCAAGTACTAGAGATCGCAATATTGGCAGTAAAACAAGATGAATAAATTTCTACAGAGAAAACACAAGATGTCAGATACAGACAGGCTTGGAAAATAACTGAAAGAATGGAAGGATAGGTAAATAAGGAACAAGTTCAAGAGATTGTACTTTCAGGCATTGTAGTGAAAGATAAATCCACAGATAGAAAGAAAGAAGTCAAAGCTCAGATAGATAATGAATCTACCAATGAATATGATGATGAATCTACCAATGAAGATGATGATGAATACACATCAGAGCAGGAATTGTTCTGAGACATACGACTTAGAGAGTCCCAAGTAATATGAATATTAGACATAGGGAGTCTATGTGATAGCTGTGACAGATCAAAGAAACATCCTTCGAGCAGCTTGTAGAGTTTGAGAAGACAGATTCAGAGAAATCAGTTAGTAGATGTACATTTTGATAGATTAATCGAGACTTCATGATAGTATAGTGATAAATGGGTCAACATAATGGACAATTGCGCAAGTAGAGTCTTGGATAGTATGGAAAGAGGTGGATTCGTAAGAACACTTAGCAGGTTTGGATAGATATATGATAGTGGACAACATAATGGATTTGTAGATTGGTTCAGAGAGTGGTTCAAAGAAAAATGAACATTATCATAATGGATGATAATTACACAGGAAATGGATCGAACAATGATAATGGATTCCAAATTGACAGATATTTTTTGGACACATGCAGTGCATACATCAGTTCACATTCAAAACATAGTAAGTCTCAGAAACAAAAATGAAAACACTCCCTATTAACTATGGAAAGGAAGCGTAGACAACAACCTCTACATCAAGGTAAATCAAGGTAATATTTTATTAATTGAAATTTATGTTGAGGATATTGTTTTGGATGTACTAATGATAGGTTAAGCCAGAAATTTGAAAAGACATTTAGAATGAATTTGAAATGTCATTACTTGGAGGACTATCCTTCTTTTTGGGTCTTCATATATGTCAAAGAAACCAAGGAATTTTTATTTCTCAAACTAAGTATATCAGAGAAATGATAAAGAGGTTCAGAATGGAAGATTTCAAATGAGTTACCACTCCTATGAAAATGAGTTGCAAGTTGAGAAAAGATGATGATTCAAATTCTACAGACCAGAGGCAATACAGGTCAATGATTGGTAGCTTAATGTATGTGACAACATCCAGACCATAAGTAATGCAGGAAGTTGGAAAAGTGGCATGATTTCAAGGAGCACCAAAGGAATCACATGTATTATCAGTGACGAGGATTTTCAGATATCTCAAAGGAACATAAGAGTTTGGATTATGGTATCCAAAAGGAAAGGATCTATCACTTATTGCCTACACATATGCAGATTGGGAAGGTTGTATTCATGACCAACGAGACACCAATGGAGAAAATTTCTACTTGGGTGGGTGTTTAGTATCATGGCTAAGAAAGAAACAATCATCGATATCTTTATCTACAGTCGAGGAAGAGTATATTGAAACAAAATCATGTTGTACACAGGTTATTTGGATGAAATAAACTCTGACAGATATATAAGTTGAGTATGATGAGCCCATTCCAATATATTGTGATAATACAAGTGCCATCTGTATCTCAAAGAACCTCGTAATTCACTCCAAGACGAAGCACATTCCAATTGAGTATCCCTTTCTACAGGGTTAGGTTGTAGAAAATAACATTAGAGTTGAGTATGTGGGCACAAAAGAAGAAGTGGTAGACATCTTTACAAAACCACTTCCACGGGAAGCCTTTGAATATCTTCGCCAGAGACTAGGAGTAATTTCTACTCCAAAATGAATACTTTTGAATTCTTATCTTATAAGTCTTAGATGTACACAAGGAAGCACTATAAATAGGACAAAGGGGGAGAGATTTATCAGATGAAAAAGGTAAATGATTGGAGAGAGAGCATAGAGGCATGTTTCCAAGGGGAGTGATTGTCACAAGGGAAGAATGAGCGATATGACTTCAGAGTGATACCCTTTATCAAAGGGGGATATATTATTCATATGAAGGGAAAGAGAGTAATTAGAGGATTATAAGCACAAAGAAAAATCAAAGTCACATAGACAGGGGGAGAAGCCCCAAGGAGAGTTCAGTTAGGGGGAGCAGCCCCAAAGGGAGATACACTTTTACATTGATGTCAAAGGGGGAGAGATAGAAATATTGATAAAGAGTATAATCATGAATGTTATAATGACTAAGTGTTGCCATAAATCTACAATATCACTCTCCAATAGTTGACATCAATGACAACCAACTACCATACCAACTATCCATCAACCTAAGCCAACTGTCTCACAAGTCTTTCCTTCTACAGGGGTGGTTTGAGTATTTTCTTGTTCATAATGATTATCATTTTCTTCTTGAATTATTACTCCATAATTTGATTGATTTAAAAATTTCCTATATCTTAGTTGAATTTCATAGGTGGGAAAGGTTTGGGCTTCTGCATTCTATACTGGGTGGGTGGGTCAATTATTGGGGTTAGGAATTGGCTGGGAAGGAATTATTGTTGGCCTAGGAGGGTTATGAGAATGTTGGATTTGTGGCTATTGATTGGCATTCATAGGTACTTGTTGTTGTTGTTTAGGGTTCAAGAGTATTGTGAATTGTTGTTGCACTAGAAGTGGAGGTAAAGCTTGTATCTGAGGTGGGTTAAATCCAGGTAGTAATTGGGAAATGTTTGGAGGATACTGTGGATATGTCAGGTAAGAGGGATTCCCATACACAGGTCCCCTCCAACCTTGTTTCCAAATTTGAGTTTGAGCTTGTTGGTGTCCATTAGGGATAGGGCATTGGAGGAGGACCCCATTGTTGCTGTTGATATTGTGTATTAGGGTCATAAAATGCATTGGGGTTTTGTGTTATCCAAGGCCTCCTAGAAGGGTACAGTTGTTCTTGTGAGAGTCCTCCTCCCCTATAAATGGCTTGCAGCTCAAGAAAAGTTGTAAATTTAGATGTGGGGTTCTCTAGTGTACACAGGCCATAGACTTCTATGACATTTAATGGGCATTCTTTCTTAGGGTGCTTCTTTCTACATTTAGGAAAAAGATTGCAAAAACAACATCTTCTTCTTGCTTATTTTTCAGTTTTAAAGTATCTAACTGGTTACTGATTGTGCTCAAGATGTCTTTTTTAAAGTTTTCTAGTAAGTTTCCTAACTCAATTATGGTGATAGTCCCTAAGTTTTGTCTTAAATTTCTTCTAAAAGGATCTCTTGGTCCTTTTCCTGTTTTATCTTGTCCTCTTGAGTATCTCCTACACTAATATGCAATTTTTGCAAAGGGATTTTGGTGCACATATCCCGAACTTAGAAAATTTAAAACTTCTATGTAGTCATCTCTAAGACCTTTCAAAAATATTGTTCTTACTATAGCTGGGTCTGTGGTGAATAATTTTGATTTTTGATAGTTGTATAAGAAACTTTCCAAGTAGTCTTCAAGGCTTTCATCTTTGGTTTGCTGCATTTTGAAAATGTCATTTTTAGCATTGTCCTTACAATAGTCTTGATATTTCCGTAAAAATGTGTCTTTCATCTGATCCCAGGAGAGAATTGTATTTTCTCCTAAGCTCATGAACCATCTCAAGGTTGAGTCCTTTAATGTGGTTGGAAAGAGATTAAGTTTTTGGGCATTGTTTGAATAGTTATAGCTTTTACATAATATGTCAAACTCGAATAAAAATAAATCTAGATCTTTAGTTGACATGCCTCTGAAAGTGGGTAACGATGACAATGGGATGTTCTTCATACTGATGTTTCTAGAAATATCCAAGATTGGAAACCTGAAGGTCTCAGTCTCAGTGGCTACATTTTTGTTTCCTTCTTCTTCTGCCATTTCACTAGGTATTCTTCCTCCACTGATAGATGGTTCATAAACTAGATTTTGTGTATCTTCTAAATGCTCAGTTTCTTCAACAGTTTCACGTTCTATCTACCCCAATATTGATTCTTCTGTTCTAGGTCCTTCTTATGGAGCCTCACTGGCTTCCCTTGAACTTCCTCTTGGTAGAGTTTTTCCTGCACCAATGTCAGTTGAATTAGTGTGGGGGTCTGTTTTCAAGTGTTTAGAGCTTACAAATCTACCCTTATTATTTCTATATCTATGCATAAAATAAAAATTTGATACTTACTCAATTAAAATCCTAATGGAAGGTAATAAGGAAACCTATCTTCGGAGAACCCCACTATAGTGGCCGCATGGCTCTTCACTCACATCTTAAACGTTTTATCCTCCTCCCTCAAGTAGCCCTTAAAATCATTCAAAAAAACTATGCAAACAATCTAGGATAAAATCACTTCCTACCATTTGCAACTCCCCGATGATGACACCAAAATTTTGTTATGCTTATATGATTAGTATAATTCACACATTAATTATCAATATAGGATTCATAATCAAAAGAGTTACAAGACACCAGTAAGAGAGGTAATTCTAATGTCACGAGTATAAAACTATTCTGGATTATGCATGCTGGAAATAAAGCAAACTGTCAAACTAAAATACACTTTGATTGTCTTTCACAGAGAGGCTATCTACTCCATTGTGGCACATGCAAGTATGAGATGGATTCCTTTGACAGATCAACTCTGTTATCTGACCCATAAAGCTAATTATGCAATCACACTCTGAAAAGGAAATCACACATCAATCATCAAGGCATAACATGGGTAGTTCAATAGCCAATATATTGGGTTTTTTGTGGCACACAATAATCTATTGTGAACTTCACTAGTTCTTTTCCAAATATGTTTGACTATTGCTGCCAACTTCTATGTTCACTAAGAGAAATCAAGTTCATAAAAACAGAAACAGGGCTTATGCAAAAACAAAGTAAGTAAAGATCTTAAGCAATTTTATGAACTATGCTACTAACACATGAAACTGTCAGAGATGATGAACTAAATTGAGAAATCAAATCTTCAACTAACATAACAATTAAACTACTGAAATCAAATCTTAACACTAATATACAAGGGTACTGACCTCTGTTGGGCGGTGGGCCCTTGCCGCTTCAACAGGTTAGCAGTTGGAGTCTACACTAAGTTGATCTTCAATCAACACATCACTTTTACTCAGATCTCAAAACATGAAATTAGACTATACTAACAACTCAACTGACATTCATTCATAAATGATCAAGACATGGAAATAAATGACATTCTTCTATTAAAATTCAAACTCAAGATATGTTCTACAATATGCAACGTTGCTTCACATGTTGTGTTATGCTATCTCCCTATATCTCCCACCATCCTTGCCACAACTATTTAAACAGTCTTGGTCATGAAACACAAAGAGGTGAAATATTTAGCAGATCAACGATTGTCAAATTTATACATTCGGTTACATATTTTAAGCTTCATCCTCATGACATGAAGTGTATGAGGATGAAGCAATAATCAAACTAGATTAACATAGTCTTGCTAGAAACTTTGATGATCTAATAAACATTCAATAATTATCTTAAGTATGATCTGGATCTAAACTTGGCATACTTTGTTTCATGTGTTGGTACTGGATCATGACAACGGAGATACGGTAGATAGTATCAGATCCAAACAACACGCAATTGGTTGGTACCAGACTAAAACAGTCTGTGGATATTGGTACTGGATCATGACAGTGAATGATCCGCGGGTATCAGATTTGAACGGAAGGTGCTCTTGGTACCGGATGGCTTGGACGACATAGAAGTGTTGGACTTTTCCAAAGGTCAAAGGCTACATATTGAAAATTAAACATTAGTACATGAAATATTTAATCTCCTAGCTTAATAAACCACTGAATGCATGAATTCAAGTATACTTTACTTCATGACCTTATAAGTAACTGGAGATAGTGTCCTTTGTCATTTATCCAAGCTTAGGTAGGCCAAAAAGGTATAAATGATGAGTATAATATGGTAATGGGGATGTCAATTTAGAGGCTCAACAAAAAGTATGCTACAAACATTCAAAAAAGGTTTATAATGGATAAATGCAAGGCAACAAAAAATCCTATAGAACTAGGGATAAAATTGAGCAAAAACAATGAAGGATAAACAATTGATTCAACACTATATAAGAGGTTGGTATGTAGTCTCATGTACCTTAGTAAAACTAGACCTAATATTATGTATGCAACTATTTTTTTTCAGGTTTATGGAATCCCCCAAGGATTCTCACTAGAAAGTAGGAAAAAGAATCCTAAGGTATGTTGTAGGAGCAATCAACTATGGTTTTTGCTACATGAATTATGAAGATTATTCACTTGTAGGGTACACATATAGTGATTTTGTAGGAAGCATAGAGGACATTAAAAACACATCTGGTTATGCTTTTCATTTTGAAACAAATCTGATCTCATGGGAATCCAAGAAACAACCCATAGTATCAATATCTTCTGCAGAGGCAGAATATGTAACAACAACTTCAGCATCATGACATGCAATATGGCTAAGAAGAATTTTAAAGGATTTGGCACATATGGAAAATGATCCAACTCCTATTTTATGGGATAATAACTTAACCATTACATTTTCAAAGAATCATGTGTTTCATGGGAAATTCAAGAATATTGACTCTTGCTTTCACTTCATTCGAGAGATTGTCAATAATTGTTGATATTTCTCTTCAATTACTTGGATAAAGAGATGAACTAGCAAATATTTTTACTGAACCACTAGGAAAAATTGTTTTTGAATTTCAAATATAACACTTGGGCATTGTTAGTGTTGATGAATGTAATAGTTGAGATTAAGGGGGAGTGCTAGAATTAATCTACACTTGTCAACATGTCTTCCAACACATCCAATTATCTTAGCTACACTTCATTTAGAAGCTTAGTTTAGTGATTGTTTTCTACAGAGTTACATAGAGAACCATTGCAATATGTTTTTTCCTTGTACTCACCTTGTAATCTATTTTAACTTAGTGCAATACTGTGAAGGGGATAGAGTCCCCGACTGTCATTTTCCTGCATCTCTATTGTTGTTTATTTATACCTCTTTCTCTGAAAGTTTGTCAAATTTGATGGGAAAATTGTTTATTATGGGATGATTTTTCTATCTAATACCGGAAAAAGTTTTGTTAAATACATGGAAATTTTTTTGATGATCATTAAAATTGTGAAAATATATAAAAGAGTTATCAAAATCGTCAAATTTGATGTACTCTTCCATTTTTAAATTACTAGCCTACAATCCATAGATAAATATGAGAGAATAAATATATATCTCACAATAGATAGATAAATCCCACACAAGAATAAGCTAATTTATCACAATTTTAATCTCTACCTCTCATCCAATCATTCTCATTCATCGTCATGGTTTTTTCTTGTGATGCACTTAATTTTGGTGGCTCCTAAAATCAAACCTCCATGTGATTACCCTACTATTGAATTATGGGTTGTTGAGCACTTTCATTAAGATTTTCAATTCATTGAACTTTAGTAGGTATGAAGGGACACACTTCACATTAGTTTATAGGCTAAGTATAATATTGTTATTAAGTCGAACAATGAATTTAATGAATGGTGGAGATTTTAATTTAATACACAATTTTGGGAGAGGGATTATTCATTCTATCCATCATAAAGAAGAAGACATGATGAAGAATGAAACAAAAAAAATGAGGAGAATATGAGTGATGAGAGGAGAGAAATAGAACAAAGGAAAGAAAGAGAAATGCATAAGAAAAAGAGTGGAGAAAGGGACGAACTTGGAAATAACAAGAGCATAGAGATCTTGAGTGTCATTTTGAGTTCCTCGTGAACTTTGTAAGATTGGATAAGACTTTAGACCAATGGGAATTATCATTTTAACATTTTAATGAGGCATATTTGGCCCTTTATTGTTTTCATAGCAATTTTTGAAGCTCATTGAGCCATATACATGAAATTTTGTATATATATATATATATATATATATATATATATATTTGTTCATGCAAATATGGGTTTTCCTTTGTGTGTTTGTTTCTTTTAAAAATTGTGTTTTCTTTTATTTTTCTGTGCTTTGAGTTTATTCTTAGAAGTCCCGATGGAGATTATTGTTTGTACGAATCCAAGGCTGCATTATTTTGATATTAGAGCATGTTTGAAACCTGCATATGAATTGAAGAACAATTCCAACTAAGGAGATTTTGCTGGGTAGAATTGTTGGGGTAGAAAAGCAGTTCCAACAAAGATGATTTGTTTGGTAGAAATGTAACAAGGAGAAATGCATAAGAGATCAATGGTCTAGAAAACAAAATGGGTGTATGAATATCAACATGGGGTAGAGGGAAACATTGAGTATCCACAACTGAAATCACCAAATGTTGAAGTCCATGCTAGCTAGAATGAATGGCATTGACAAGCTCAGAGAAGAGGGGTTATAGAAGATGTCCATGATCTGAGTGATGAGGAGTGAGAATTAGAGGCTCCACAATAAGAAATTGTTGAAGTTGAAGCCCCAAAAGAGAGGATTGTTAAGACATTGGTGGATTGGAGAGGTAGACCCAAAATGGAAACCCCTACCTTTTCAAGGAGAATAAACCCAAAAGAGTTGATTGATTGGATTGGGGACATGGAGAAATTCATAGAATTTAAGAAAATAAAAGACCATAAGAGAGTGAAACTTCCATGCATAATGTTGAAAGGGAATGCATCCATGTGGTCAAATAATGTGAAGTTGGATAGGAAGAGAATAAGAAAGGATAAAATTAAGGCTTGAGATAAGATGATTGCCAATGTAACTGAGTTTTTTTTTCTAGTGGATTACTCTTTGAACCTATTTAAGAAGTTTCAAAACCTAAGACAAAAGGACATGATAGTGAATGAATACACCGAAGAATCTTCAATATTGTCCATTAGATTGGATAAAGTGATGAAGGAGATGAGGCTATTTCTAGATACATTAATGGCCTCCAATATGTTATTCAAGATGAGTTAAGTATGGTGATAATTTGATTAATTAAAGAGGCATATCATCTTGCCTTGGAGGCCAAATAGAAGTTATCAAGAAAGCAATAAGTCTCCCAGGGTGAAGGAACAAGAGGTGGAGGAAAGGACATGCCTAGAAGAGGATAAAGAAACATGATCAAAGAAGAAGAAGGAAATAGTACAAGTGTTGCAAACTAAGAAACTAGAAGAAATTATGAAACCCCTAGAGTTTGAGGAACTCCTATAGGTAGAGGAAGAATATTTGGAGGAGCATGCTTTAAGTGTGGAGTATAGGAGCACATGGATTATGAGTTTTCAGACAAAATAAATACCAACTTAAGGTATAGAGGAAAAAATCATGTTGCTCAAGGAGTTAATAGCACAAATGGACAAGTGAATGGATATAACATTGATAAAGTTTAGCAAGAGCATGGCTAGAATGTTATGTTCCAAAGGGTGTTGTTGAAGCAAGAGTTAAACACTGAAGAGACATAGTCAAAAAATCATAAGTCAAATTTTCAACCAAATGTAAGATTGGAGGTAAGTATTGTTCACTTTTTTAAGATGGTGGTAGCACCAAGAATTTAGTGTCTAAGGAAGTCATTGAGAATTTGAAGTTGAAATCATCCTCACATCTAAATGCATATCAAGTCTCTTGGTCGCAAACAAGACACCATGTCAATATTTTCAAAACACTGCTTGATAATTTTTCATCTTTCAAATTACTATGACCATATCTTTTTTGATGTAGTACCAATGGACACCTACCATTTGTTTTTGGGGATTCCTTGGAAATTTGATCGAAAAGTTTTTCTTGATGGAGTAAAGAATATTTTTTTGTTGGAGAAGGGAAAAAATAAGTTTAGGTTGCTACACATTGAGAACAACGTTAACTGTAGCAGTGGAAGTATTGTGATTCTATGCACAAAAAAAGAGTTCTTCCAAGTGTGCACAACATGATGCAATGCACGCACTTACCCAAGTGTGGACAACACACAAAATGTTCGCACCTTGTCTTGATAAAAATTCTCTGCGCACTTACTTAGATGTGTGCAACACCAAAACCAAGTGCCAACGAATCACCAACCTATATATACATTACATGAAACATTAGTACCAATGACTCACTATACTATATTTACCATTACAAAGGGTTCATATCAGGGACATTCCAAAGCTTGTTGTTTCTTGTCCTTTGTGTTATCACCCCATAATTTATGGGAATCATCTTATGAATTGGATATTATCTGCACCTGGTGATTTGGTTCACAAATGATATG
>JASDQU011100109.1:0-15158 GCA_032191745.1 Picea mariana | reverse complement strand
ATGTAGAGTTGCATCAATTATGCACATTGTTGAGGGTTATGAAGAACCTGCTCCATTTGTGCTCACATGGCTGTCGTATCCTACTCAGTTGTCGATTTTGGTTCATTGTGCGCATCTGGTATCTCCAGCTCTTTTGGTGCTTCTGCTTCATGCGCCGTGATTTCTTGGGCACCCTCACCCTTGGCTAGTGAGGTGATTTGTTGGTTGCGGTCGAGTTCTAGATCCTCTCTACTTCGGGCATCTTCTTCTTGTGCTGAAGACTCAGGTTGTTGTTTCTGGGTGTATGGATTCATATCATCCAACGTCGTGCTCGGCTCTGAGGCTTTGGTGTCGGGACCAGGAACTTCTGATTTTAGCTTGGGTGATTCTCTTGTTATTTATGGGAGTCGTCGCTTCACTATCTCTGGTTGTTCGAGCTGCATTGACTCTGAGGTTGTGGTCTGATGTGGACTGGCAGTGATGAGGTTTGGTAATTGGAGTGGTGGGGGGTGCTCAATGATGAATGTGGATGGAAATGTTTCAGGCTCCGGGACATCCTCAATATCAATGATAGTGGTGGATTTGGCTGCGACGCGGGTGCGGAGAGCGGCAAATGCAAGGGGTTGTGGGTTCAGGGGTTTGTTCAGCGAAACCCCGATTATGGGCCTCTTCACCAATGGTTTAGTGCCAATCCCAACACCCAAGATCTGGTTAAGATTCACGCCTGATAGCATGACATCTTTTGGTAGCTGACGGTAGGCCGATATTTTCCTCCGCTCCAACTGTTGTATCTCTTCTTCCTCCTCGGAGTTTGTTTCTACCAGAGCGTCTGGCTTCTTCTGCTCGGGGCCTGAGCTCACTCCTTCTCCTACTTCCTTGTCTTTTTTCTTCAGCAGCTCCGTAGGAAAAATGTAATGCATCCCTACTTTACGCGGGCCGTGTTTGACTCCTTGCCATGACATGACTTTCTTATCGAAGGCTTCCTCATCCAAATAGAACGAGATCATCCTTGTGTGGAACTGTTCTTTGTTGACATGTCTTGGCTAGACGAATGTATTGTGTCGGTTCATGCTAAAGGCGATATTCCTCGTGTTACAGTTGAGGAGATCCCGTGGGATGCGCAGCCTCTACTTTGCATCTATCATACCATTATACCATTTGGAAAATGCTGCGTTGTTGAGTGTTGTATTCTCCGAGTCTGGTCTGGACTGCCATGGCTCGAACATCTTCGCCATGTGCCCCTTATCTAGTATTTCCGACTGTCTTCCCACAGGTGGCTTCCATTTGAACATTGCGAATGCCACAAGTAGGTATCCATAGGTGAAGGTTCCTCCCTTCTCCCGCGCTTCCTCGCAAGCTACTAGTAGTTCCTCCAACAAGTAACTACACCAATTGAACACTACTTCATTTGTGAAAAAGTCAGCGACTGATAACGCATATAAAGTGCATTCTTCCTTATAGTATGACCTCATAACATTGATAGCTATGATGTAGCAGTTAGTCTGGAATGTCTCGGGAAGTATTGGTTCAATTATTGTTGTGCGTCCGCCTCTCTTTGTGTTGAATCTCTCGTATAGGCTAGGCTCGCCTTTCCTTTTCCCGTGCTTACCGGGCCCCTAGAATCCCTTCGACACATCCTATCCTTGGGAGGATAGTCTAGTAAGTTGTTGGATGTCTGCAACATTGTATGGATACCGCTTATCCAACCATAGACTTCTGTCATGCACCCTGCTTATCAGAGATTTCGTGCAACGCACAATCTTGCCTATGGTACCAAAGACTGGGAAGTCTCTCAGGTTCATGATGTTCGAGTTAAATAAGTTGATGAACTCTTCTTTTGGTACAAATTGCATCCCTCTAATTCCATCTGGAGCTATCTCCCAAAAGACATCTGTGTGCATCTGTGGTAACAAAACTGAATCCATGAGGTCAAGGTCGAGGAGCTTAACATGCTCTACCTTTCCTTTGAGATCGCCCACGATATCGACCCGGGGGTCATAGGGCTCATCTGGTACTACTTATTTAGACATGGCGCTTCAACTTTCTGTGGCTCTTGGCATTCACACTTCGGTGGCAGGTAGGAACTAGGGTTACGCCTGCAGGTTTTACACTGGTACCAATTGGTTCACGTTGCTGAGTTCGGAAATAGCTATGCTCTTTTTATAAATAGTACATTCTCGACTGAGTTCTGAGAGACTTATACTTGGCTTAACGGGTAATTTTTAGTAGTAACTGCTACTCATCATGACCGTATGGACACAACCGGGTGTGAGTTGTCTGACGGGACGGTTTAATCAAGGTAATCCTATTGGGTGATCTTGGTATTTACTTAATTGAGTGGAATAGGGACATGGCCGATTTGAGACCTTTCTATTTGACGGGTGGGTGTCCTAGCGTGAAATTCGATGGCATCTTGGCATAATGCAACTTTATGGCTTGACGGGAATCAAATGGGGTACCAGAATGACAATAAAGGTTATGACTAGACTAGGTTTGTGTGGCCTATGGACTCATATTGGATTTGGATTCATGGCCCCTCCGACCACAAAGGTTGTCCCCATCATCTTTAATGACTGTAATTAATGGAATCTCTTATGCTACAGGTCCTGTACTGTTGAGTCGTCAACTCTGTATCAACCAACACTTAAAAAAAAACAAATGAACTATGTGTTATGGCGCAACACTGTTGACATGGACTTTATTAACTGAATTTACAAAATTTCAGAAAGAAAACGAAACTCATATCTAACTATTGTACAAGCTCCGTCGAATTGGAGCGACTATCCTTCTCTCTCAGTTTTGAGATAGGTAGGGATTCAGGCGAGCACCATTCACCCATACCGGTCGCAACACACCATCTAGTTGCACGAGTTGGACTGCTCATGAGGGTCGGATCTCCGCAACTATGAAGGGTCCCAACCAGTGCATACGCAACTTGCTAGGATGCTTTTAGTATCGACTATCGTAGAGTAACACCTTGTCCCCTTGTGTGAATAAGTTGGTCTTAATGTGCGGTCATGCCAAGATTTTTGTCTTGCCTTTTCAACTGACTGATGGAAGTCTGCTAGAAATCTGGTTTCCTCGAGTTCTCGTAGCTCCATAAGTATCTATGCCACTGGTTCCTCTTCTGTCATATGCGTGACTTGTGAAATATATAGACTTGGAGTGATGAACTCTCCAAGCACCATTGCCTCTCTCCCATAAACTAACTGGAACAGTGTGTATCTGTGGATTTTCTTTGTGGTTGTCCCGTAGGCCCATAGTACAACTGGAACTCTATCATCCCAGTCCTCCCAGTTTGCTCATCAGAACTTTGTTAGTCCTCTTTCCAGAATCTCGTTGAAGGTTTCAATTGTTCCGTTGGCCTGTGGGTGGTAAGGACTGCTCTTGTGATGCTGGATCATAAATTATGTTGTAAGTGTTGCTAATGAAATGAGCTCCTTGATCGCTGGTTAGGCTCTCGGGACATCCAAACTGGGTAATGATATTCTCGAAAATGAACCTGGCAGTAGTATCTATCGAACAGTCCTGTACCGCTGCTGCTTCTGCCCAATGGGTAAGGTAGTCAGTCGCAGTAATGATGTACCTAGCCTTTGAATGTTTGGGTGTGGGGTTGATTGGTCCAATGAAGTTAAATGCCCATTTCTCAAATGCCTGTAGAGCTCTAACTGGTTGTAGTGGTAGTTCATCTCGGCGTGATGACTTGCCCACCCGTTGACAAACATCACACAATCTAGCGTATACTTGCATCCTTGAAGAGTGTTGCCCACCAAATTCCTGCCTATAGAACTTTCTGTGCCGTGGCCTTTCCTCCTACCTGGCCTCCTGCAATTCCACTATGGCATTCCCAGAGTATATCTTGCCTTTCATTATCCAAGACACATCGTCTGAGAATGTTGTCTAGTCCTAGTTTATACAATTGTTTGACGATCAACTGGTAATCTGCTTCTGTAAAGAACATATGGTGTTTTTGGGTTGCAGAATATGTTTTAGGACAGACCCCTGTACTGAGAAAGATTGCTATGTCCTCCAGATATTCTGGTATGGCCTCAATCCTGAACAAATATGCTTCTGGGAGTTGGTAATCCACTGTTCCACCACTTTCTCCTGACTTTCTCCTAGATAGAATATCGAGTTCGACATTGCATCGTCCCGGCTTGATGATGACTTCAAAGAAAAATTCTTGAAATAGAAGAAACCATCTACAAATTCTCCCTTCCAACACAAGTTTGTTAACTAGGTATTTCAATGCGGAATGATCAGTAAAGAATTTGAAGTGAGACCCTAACAGATAATGTCTAAATTTCTGTAAGGCATAAATCATTGCTAAGCCTTCCCTTTCTGTCGTTGTGTAGTTGTGTTCTTCTTGTGAAAAATTTTGACTCGCAAAATAGATAGGGTGATCCATATCTCTATCTCTAGGTTGCGTTAAGATAACTCCTAGGGAAATTCCTGAAGCATCTACAGGCTCTGACCACAATCCTTGACTCGTCCTCGAGTCAAGCGCTTGGTTCTTTCACAACCTCCAGGAGCATCTGCTGTTTTCCCTTGTCCGTATTTTCTTCTTTTTTGGGCTCTTCTGTTTGCTATTTTTCTTCCTTTACCTCCTCAAAGGAAGGGCCCAATTCTGGTACCAACTCTAATGCTCTGTGCTTTACTCCTTGAAAGCTTTCAACTTTGTCCTGCCATTTCTAGGTGAGGAGTGATGTTTCTGCAAGAAACTGTTGGGTCGTCTATTTGCTGTATTCCTTTGTCTTAACCGCAACCAACGAGTTCCACTCGGAATATGTTGTTGCGTCGACTTGATGCATTTGCATGTAGGCGGTCTGAATTATAGGTCGAAAATCATGCAAGTCTTTATTGGATACAAACTGTGCCTCATAGAGTGTACTCAGTTCTTTGTCGGCATGTTGAATTTGGTATAACTTCTGCTATTGCTCCATGGGGTCCATTGTGGCTGCAAACTCTTCATTCAAGACTTGGATCTTTGTGCGCACCTCCTCCAAGACCTGATTCCGTCGAGCGATGATGCTCATCCAGTCGCTAACTTCCTTGAATATTTTGGTGCAGTTCGCTATGTGCTTGTGCAATGCTGCTTGGGCATTGTTACCTTGCAATATGATCTTCTTCATTTTTTCCTGTAGCTATTGAGGCTGTTGTTCTGCTTCCTGCTGGATCTGTTGTAGCTTCACTTGTAGCTGCTCAGTGCGAGTAGTGAGTTGTTTCCATGCTTCTTGTAACAACTCGATCTATTTCTCTGGCTCGCCTACATCACTGACTTCGGGTAGGTCGGGCGCAACCTTCCGAATCTCTGGCCAGGCTTCAACACGTTTTTCCTGCACTTTTTCCAATTTGTGTTGGACTTGGAGTTTTTCATGTGCTTCCTTCATTTCGCATGTTTGCGCAATGAACTGTTCCTTCCTTGCAATCTTAGCGGATCTCTCGGCCTCCTGGAGCCTTTGCTCTAACTAGTCTATTGATACCCTGATTAGTCAAAATAATTGTGGCGCTGGCCACTGTACCAGGTCAGCGGATGAAGGAGCTGCATCGGTGGGTGCTCGCGTCTGTAGTGGAAGTCCACTGGCCGTTGAATGGTTCGAGCGGGTTTCTACCTCTTCCTCCGTTGGTGGCGCTGGTACGATCCTCAACCTTAGCTATGCAGGAAAAAGACTCAGAACCTATGTTTTGGCTATGCAAAGTTGCATCAATTTTGCACATTGCTGAGGGTTATGAAGAACCTGCTCCATTTGTGCTCACATGGCTGTCGTATCTTGCTCGGTTGTCAATTCTAGTTCATTGTGCACATCTGGTATATCCGGCTCTTCTGGTGCTTTTGCTTCATGAGCCGTGATTTCTTGGGCACCCTCACCCTTGGTTGGTGAGGTGATTTGTTGGTTGCAGTCGAGTTCCAACTCCTCTCTACTTCGAGCATATTCTTCTTGTGCTGAAGACTTAGGCTGTTGTTTCTAGGTATCTGGATTCAAATCATCCAATGTCGTGCTCAGCTCAGAGGCTTTGGTGTCGGTACCAAGAACTTCTGATTTTGGCTTAGGTGATTCTCTGGTTATTTGTAGGAGTCGTCGCTCCACTATCTCTGGCTGATCAAGCTGCATCGGCTCTGAGGTTGTGGTTTGATGTAGACTGGAAGTGATGAGTTCTGGTAATTGGAGTGGTGGGGGGTGCTCAATGACGAATGTGGACGAAAATGTTTCATGCTCTGGGTCATCATGAATATCAATGATAGTGGTGGCTTTCGCCGTGGCATTGGTTTGGGGAGCGACAAATGCAAGGGGTTATGGGTTCAGGGGTTTGTTCGCGAGACCTCGGTTTTGGGCCTCTTCACCAATGGTTGAGTGCCAAGCCCAACACCCAAGATCTGGTTAACCTCCGTGTCTGACAACACGACATCTTTTGGCAGCTGACGATAGGCCGATCTTTTCCTCCGCTCCAACTGCTGTATCTCTTCTTCCTCCTCGAAGTCTGTTTGTACCAGAGTGTCTGGATTCTTCTGCTCGGGGCCTGAGCTCATTCCTTATCCTACTTCCTTGTCTTTTTTCTTCAGTAGCTCCACAAGAAAAATGTAATGCATCCCTACTTTAAGCGGGTTGCGTTTGACTCCTTTCCATGACATGACTTCCTTATTGAAGGCTTCCTCATCCAAATAGAACGAGATCATCCTTGTGTGGAAATGTTTTCTGCTGACATGTCTCGTCCAGACGAATGTATTGTGTCGGTTCATGCTAAAGGTGATATTCATCGTGTTACAGTTGAGGAGATCCTGCGAGATGCGCAGCCTCTGCGTTGTGTCTATCATACCATTATACCATTTGGAAAATGCTGTGCTGTTGAGTGTTGTATTCTCAGAGTCTGGTCTGGACTGCCATGGCTCAAACATCTTCGCCATGTGCCCCTTATCTGGTATTGCTGGCTGTCTACCCACAGGTGGCTGCCATTTGAACATTGCGAATGCAACAAGTAGGTATCCATAGGTGAAGGTTCCTCCCTTCTCCTACACTTCCTCGCAAGGTACTAGTAGTTCCTCCAACAAGTAACTACAACAACTGAACACTGCTCCATTTGCGCAAAAGTCGGTGACTGATAACGCATATAGAGTGCATTGTCCCTTATAGTACGACCTCATAACCTTGCTAGCTATGATGTAGCAGCCAGTCTGGACTGTCTCAGGAAGTATTGGTTCAATTACTGTTGTGCGTCTGCCTCTCTTTGTGTTGAATCTCTCGTATAGGCTAGGCTCACCTTTCTTTTTCCCATGCTTACCAGGCCCCTAGAATCCCTTTGACACATCCTCTCCTTGGGAGGATAGTCCAGTAAGTTGTTGGATGTCTTCAACATGGATTGGATACCACTTATACAACCATATACTTATGTCATGCACCCTGCTTATCAAAAATTTCGTGTAGCGCACAATCTCGCCTGTGGTACCAAAGACTGGTAAGTCTCTCAGGTTCAGGATGTTCGAGTTAAATATGTTGATGAACTCTTATTTTGGTACAAATTGCATCCCTCTGATTCCATGCAGAGCTATCTCCCAAAAGACATCTGTGTGCATCTGTGGGAACAAAGATGAATCCATGAGGTCAAGGTTGAGGAGCTTAACATGCTCTACCTTTCCTTTGAGATCACCCATGATCTCGACCCGGAGTTCGTAGGGATCATCTGGTATTGCTTCTTTAGACATGGCACTTCATCTTTCCGTGGCTCTCGACATTCACACTTCGGTGGCAGGTAGGAACTAGGGTTATTCCTGCAGGTTTTACAATGGTACCAACTGGTTCACGCTGCTGAGTTCGGAAATGGCTATGCTCTTTTTATAAATAGTGCATTCTCGGCTGAGTTTTGAGATACTTATACTTGGCTTAACGGGTAATTTTTAGCAATAACTGCTACTCATCATGACCGTATGGACACAACTGGGTGTGAGTTGTCCGACGGGACAGTTTAATCAAGGTAAATCCTATTGGGTGATCTTGGTATTTACTTAATTGAGTGGAATAGGGACGTGGCTGATTTGAGACCTTTTTGTTTGACGGGTGGGTGTCCCGACGTGAAATTCGATGGCATCTTGGCATAATGTGTCTTTATGGCTTGACGAGCCTCAGACGAGGTACCAGAATGGAAATAAAGGTTGTGACTAGACTAGGTTTTCCTGGCCTATGGACTCAGATTGGATTTGGATTCATGGCCCCTCCGACCACAAAGGTTGTCCCTGTCATCTTTAATGACTGTCATTAATGGAATCTCTTATGCTGCAGGTCCTGTACTACCAAGTCGTCATCTTTGTATAAACCAACACTTAAACAAAACAAATGAACTATATGTTATGGTGCAACAATGTTCACATGGACTTTATTAACTGAATTTACAAAATTTCAGAAAGAAAACGAAACTCAAATCTAACTATTGTACAAGCTCCGTCGAATTGGAGCGACTATCCTTCTCTCTCAGTTTTGAGACAGGTAGGGCTTCAGGCGAGTGCCATTCACCCATCTCGGTCGCAACACACCATCCAGTTGCGCGATTCGGACTGCTCTTGAAGGTCGGATCTCTACAATTATGAAGGGTCCCAACCAGTGCATACGCAGCTTGCTAGGATGCTTCTGGTATCGACTATCGTAGAGTAACACCTTGTCCCCTTGTGTGAATACCTTGGTCTTAATGTGTCAGTCATGCCAAAATTTTTTGCTTTCCTTTTCAACCAGCTGATGGAATTCTGCTAGAAATCTGGTTTCCTCGAGTTCTTGTAGCTCCATAAGTCTCTGCGCCACTGATTCCTCTTCTGTCATACGTGTGACTTGTGAAATATACAGACTTTGAGTGATGAACTCTGCAAGCACCATTGCCGCTCTCCCATAAACTAATTGGAACGGTGTGTATCTGTGGATTTTCTTCGTGGTTGTCATGGAGGCCCATAGTACAGTTGGAACTCTATCATCCCAGTCCTCCCGGTTTGCGCAACAGAACTTTGTTAGTACTCTTTCCAGAATCTTGTTGAAGGATTCAATTGTTCCGTTGGTCTGTGGGTGGTAAGAACGTCTCTTGTGATGTTGGATCAAAAATTTTGTTGCAAGTATTGCTATAGTTATGCTAATGAAATGAGCTCCCTGATCGCTGGTTAGGCTCCTTGGACATCCGAACCAGGTAATGATATTCTCGAAAATGAACTTGGTAGCAGTATCTGTCAAACAGTCCTGTACCGCTACTGCTTCTGCCCAACAGGTAAGGTAGTCAGTCGCAGTAATGATGTACCTAGCCTTTGAATGTTTAGCTGTGGGGTTTATTGGTCCAATGAAGTCAACTTCCCATTTCTCAAATGCTCGTAGAGCTCTAACTGGTTGTAGTGTTAGTTCATCTCGGCGTGACGACTTGCCCACCCGTTGACAAACATCACACAATCTAGCGTATACTTTTGCATCCTTGAAGAGTGTTTCCCACCAAATTCCTTCCTGTAGAACTTTTTGTGTCAAGGGCTTTCCTCCTATGTGGCCTCCTGCAATTCCACTATGGCATTCCCAGAGTATATCTTGCCTTTCATGATGTAAGACACATCGTCTGAGGACGCTGTCTAGTCCTAGTTTATACAATTGTTCAACGATCAACTGGTAATCTGCTTCTCTAACGATGATATGGCATTTTTGGGTTGCAGAATATGTTTCAGGATAGGCCCCTATACTGAGAAAGATTGCTATGTCCTCCAAATATTTTGGTATGGCCTAAATCCTGAACAAATATGCATCTGGGAGTTGGTAATTCACTGTTTCACCACTTTCTCCTGACTCTAACCTTGATAGACGATCGGGTCCGATGTTGCATCGTCCCGGCTTGATGATGACTTCAAGGGAAAATTCATGAAATAGAAGCAGCGATCTACAAATTCTCCCTTCCAACATAGGTTTGTTAACAAGGTATTTCAATGCAGAATGATCAGTAAAGAATTTGAAGTGAGACCCTAACAAATAATGTCTAAATTTCTGTAAAGCATAAATCATTGCTAAGCCTTCCCTTTCTGTTTTTTTGTAGTTGCGTTCTACTTGTGACAACTTTTGACTGGTAAAATAGATAGGGTAATCCATAGCTCTATCTCCAGGTTGCATTAAGATAGCTCCTAGGGAAATTCCTGAAGCATCTACATGGACCTGAAATTCCTTCTCCCAGTTTGGGAATATAAGAATCAGTGTTGTAATGAGTTTCTCCTTAAGTGTCTCAAATGATTTATCACATTCGAGAGTCCATTGGAACAATTTATACTTTTTCAGGAGGTTTTCCAGAGGTGCAGTAATGTTGACATATCTTTGAATGAACCTACGATAGTAACCTGTGTGTCCTAGTGTGGAGCATAGCTTTTTAGCACTCGTAGGTGGTGTCATATTCATAATGATCGCAACTTTTGTTGGGTCTACCAGTACTCTTTTTCGGCAGACTATGTGGCCCAACAAATTTCCATGTGGCACACAGAAGATACACTTTTTGAGATTTAATGAGATTTGCAATTCTCTGCATCTGTCAAACATTAGCCTTAGCAGTGCTACATGTTCCTTAAGTAGGCTATATATTGTGCAATCATCCATATAGAATTCTATAAATTTGTGAATGAACTCTCTAAAGGATGTTATCACGATCCCGGAGAAAACTACATGGGCGTTCTTTAAGCCAAATGGCATCACGTTGTATGCAAAAGATCCCCATTCTGTAATGAAAGTGGTCTTTCTTTTGTCTTCTTCAACAATCCTAACTTGATGGTATCTTGAAAATCCATCTGTAAATGAGTATGATTCCTTCCTCGCAACCTGTTCTAGCACCTCATCGGTAAAGGGTGTTGGGAAAGGGTCATGCACACAGGTAGAGTTGAGGCTTCTGTAGTCCACACAGACTCTAATATCCTCGGTGTCTTTCTTGCTTTGAATGACTAACGGGCTGACCCACTCTGCTTCTTCTACCACAAAAATGAGACCTTCTTCTAACATCTTATCAATATCCTTCTTAACTTTCTCTTTTTCTCTTGAGTTAAGACGGTATGGTCTATGTCTGACAGGCTTGGATCTTGGTTTTAACTCAATATTCATTTATTCCATGACTCCTTTGATTTCCTTTAATTCTGAAAAAGTCTTTGGGAACAAATCCTCATATTCCCGTAGTAAACTCTGTATTTCTTGACTGGTTTTCTCATCCCAGTAATCTCCCACCATAGCTATCTTGGGTTGCTCTACAGTCCCTATGTTGAGTCTACGCAACTTTAATGGGTGGTTGTAGGAACTATCGGTTTGGATGGGTATGGTGTTTTGGATTTCTCTGCTCCCCTCTGTCTCTTTTATTGTTAGGTTTCTCATTTCTTCTAAG
The DNA here is from genome assembly GCA_032191745.1 of Picea mariana. NCBI lineage: Eukaryota > Viridiplantae > Streptophyta > Pinopsida > Pinales > Pinaceae > Picea > Picea mariana. The sequence goes on along the minus strand of JASDQU011100109.1, from coordinate 3,824 downwards.
TCGTCTAGGGTTTCTGAATCTTTGCTAATCTGATAACATTCTATAGGCTTCTCAGTCAAGGGTAAGTGGAGTTTAGTCTGAAGTTCTTGGGTATGCTTGGGACACACTACAAGGTTTGATCTCTTATTACCATTGGTTGCAAAAATAATTTCTTTAATATTTCGCAAGGCTAGTTCAAGCTCAGGGTACTTAATTGTGAATGAAAAATCCTTACAAAATTGAGTTGCCAGTGTTTTCCAGTCGTTGTTCTGTCTTCTGGTTTCCTCATGTATAAACCAAGCTTTCAGGATTGGGCCTAGAGAGTGGGGAAATTTCTGAACCCAGAAGTGAGAGGGTATCTCCGCAGCCTGCCACTCTATCACACACTGTTCAATGTGTATTCTAGGGTCCGATTCTCCGTTGAACAGTTGCGCAACTTGGAGATCCATCTCCATCTCTGATTCCAACTGCTCCTTATTCCAAAACCTGTACTTGATAGCTTGCTTCATCTTGTCCCAAGTTCTGAGTATGAATTTATGGATGGCCCACCATCCGGCGAGGGTGTTCTGAAAAGCTACATCTAGTACCGATATTCTTTGATCTTCTCTAATGTTCTCTTCATGTTCTGCAAAAGATTGTCTAGATCTGAGGTACCATCGTATACTAGGTGTTTTCTAACTTCTGTCCCAACCCATATGGTCATTCAGACAATTTCTCATCTTATTGAGAATATTTTGTGCGAATCTTGTTGTCAACTATCAAAAGCCAATTCTAAATCTTCGCCTGTTGATTGTATACTTCTCCAACTTACTGATCCATCAACAGTAGGGTTTATATAATCGTTTCTTGTCCCAACTGTTACATTGTATAATTGATCTAGATATTCTACCTCCATATTATTGTCTGTTGGTTCTGTGTACCTGGGTCCTACATATGGATCCAAAGGTTGAACTACCTTGATTCCCTCAGCTTCAAAAGTCATGGTGTCTTTCTTCAAATCGATTACTGCATAATTGTCATAGGCCCAATCGATGCCAAGTAATGCAGGGTAGGGGTCCTTGTCTCCCATGATCTCAATGACATCAAAGTTAGCTACTGTTTTTAGTCCCACTACATCGATTTCCACGTTATCCAGTCTTCCTATGGGGAATATATAGTATTGGTTTTCCATTCTTAACTGAATTGGGGAATATGTCAGTCTCAATTTTCCTAAGGCTTCCCAGGTCTTCTTAGGAAGAATGTTCACATCTGACCCTAGGTCCAACATGACATCCTTAATTTTGAAGTCATCTAACTAGGCTACCAGTCAAAATTCTTTTTCGGTTCGTACTTTTGTTCACTACACTCTATGAGTACTCTTCTCAGGAAGATTGGCTCTTATCCTTGCTTCTAAGGTTTCTTCATTCCCTATGACTAGGTACAACACATTGCATAATTTTTCTGTTAGTTTATCATTCCCTAGAATGTCAGAGAATAATTGGAACCAAAGGTCAACTACATTTTGAGGTTGCTTAGGCTGTCTTGGTATGACTACAGGGTTTCTGGTTGCAGGGGGCGAAGCAGGGACTTGTTCCATCTTAGGGTAAACAGTCGACTGGGGGGGGGGTTCTCTCGCATTTATTGACTAGGAACATTCTGGAATACTTCTATGGGATATTTAAAGAACAACTTTTGCTTTAGGGGGTCATACTTGTCTCCCTTAGGTGTTTCTTTCTGGATCTGAGGTAGATTATCAGCACCAGCTCATGTTTTCGCTCCTCCTCGAGTAATGATATTAAGGTTGGGAAATTGTCCCTTAGAAATCCTCTTGATCTCTGAACTGATAAGGTTAGTTCCTCTTTGTTGTACTCTGTCTTCCCACTTTGCAATTAACTCTGGGAAGTCTTCAGTTGTGTGTTCATTGTTTCTGTACTGGGAGCACCATGGCTGCCTTAGATGAGGACAATCTCTGGCCAAGTGAACTTGTTCATTGCAGTTATAACATATGGTTGGTCCTCTTCCCCCGATTCTTCCTCCTCTGAAATCTCGTCCAAATCCACCTCCTCGACCTCTTCCTGGTCCCTGAGGGTTTTCATTCAACCTTAATGTTGTTCGGTTTAACCTGTCTGCAAGTGCGTCCAACGCTCTACATTGATTGGTAGTATGCGTGTTAGATGCACAGAAATCACAGTGTACCATGTTTGGTATTGTCAAATATTTTTTCATGATGGGGCACTGTCTTGGTCCATGCCTATGGATTCGACAGATATCACAATATTCCAATGTTGGTGCTGCTTGGCCTCCTAGGAAAGCATGGTATTGGGTGGGGTTATGGAATGTTGAATTTGTCGACACTTGTGCAACTCCTCCCGTGGGTCTTGGTGGGGTTACCATCAGATTTTGAGAAGGCCCTAGTCCCCTCATTCACGGACATTCGTTTGCTAGATGACCTTTCGTGTAACATCCAGTGCACCAAACCTGTGATCGTCCTGGTCTAGGTATCGTCAGCTCCTGAATATTTTGTGTAAGTGCCAATATTTTCCCTTATAGTTGCGCCAGATTCACATCTACTGGGGGTTGAGTTACTCTCAGGCTCCCAGGGTATCCCGCCATAGCTTTAATCTTCATCAATTGTTCTAAAGCATCTATTAACGTGGCTATCCGTTGTTGCATTAGCGGAATCCGAGTCAAAGGCAACAACCCTTGAATGTACCACTCCCTTTGATGTTCTTAGTGGATTGGATGTGCCAACCTCCCTATGGCATATTTAAACTTTTGGCTATACTCCCAGGCTGATTCACCTTCCCTTTGCTGGATCTCGCACAACTCAGATAGAGCCTGTTGTTCTGACTGAGGTAGTTTGAACTCTGCTATGAACCTAGTTTGTACCTGGCCAAGTGTGAATGCTTGGCCTTGTGTCCCTGGTACTCCTAGTTCAATGATCTTCATGTACCACTTGAGAGCACGAATTCTCAAGGTAGTCTAGAAATCGACCAAATTATTCGCATCTGGAGTCCCTCTGGATCTCCAGATTGCTTCACACAGGAACCAATGCTCCTCAACGTCTTCATCTCCCTTACCCCAAATTCTAGGTATTGGGCAATCAAACCTCCCGCATGGCTGACCATTGCTGATCCTGTTGTTCATATCAATATGAACCCCAGCGGTCCTGCTTGCGATGTGCCGATGGTTCCCAATATCCTCCCTATACCCACACTTCCTGGTTGTGACTGACTAACTAATTTCATTGGAACAAAATTTGCCATGAGAAGGTAGTATCGAACTTACTACTTGTATAGAAGGCACTTGGGGTGTGGGTGATTCGGAGCTAGTGCCACTGGCTTCGTGGAAGTTTTATTTGATCTGGGGGGTCTCGTTAGCTTCCACTGGGATGATCTCTTCGACCAAATTCCCGATCTCTCTTGTTATCGGGGCTGAATCTTCTCTTTCTCCTCCAAGATTCATGTCGGCTTCCTCCTCTCTTACATCTGCACTTTCTACTTCTTGTCCCACTTCCTGGGGACTTCTTGCTATCCTCACTTCTCTCTCATTTAATCTTTGACTAGCCAGTCATTCCTGTCTTCTCATCTTCTGCAGTTCTTCCATCTGTCTTTCCTCTACTTTTCCCGATCTGCTTTCTTTCCTCAACTTTTCAGACTGTCTTGCTGCTTTCTTGATCTTGCAGTGCCACCACTTCTCAACTATGGCGGCTCTCTTCAAGGCTCGCTCATCTCTTGGGTCCATTTCTTTTTGTTCCCCCCCCATTTGTTAAAGAACCCTTCCTCTCTCTCATGCCATGACTCTCACCCCGTCTCGCCCTACCCCAAGCGAGGGTGTTTATGCTGCCATCTCGGTCGGGGAAATAA
>JASDQU011100108.1:9568-22474 GCA_032191745.1 Picea mariana | reverse complement strand
TCTTTAATGGTGCACTTTAATTTATTCTCATTTAATTTATTCTTTATAATTCACGATGAAAAGATCCCGGATCATGTTGTTATCAGAGCAGTTGTATTTGACTTGAATTGTTGAGTGTGAATGCTTACTAGGGCCAAGCATAAGAAGGGTGAAGGAACCCTTACGAATTGCAATCATGAAGTTGGCTGTGCATCCCGAAGGAAGAAAATGGCAGAAGAGGACAAGCGTGATGAACAAGAGAAAAACTTTCACATGGTATTTTATCGCATGTTAGAAATGGTCGAACGAATGTATTGAGATTACGAGAAGAGGATGAAGAAGAAAGGGAAGAAAAAGGAAGCACATGCAGATGATGATGCTTCGGTAAAACAGGGGGACCGAGGAGTTCCTCCCAAGCCTCCGTCTTCACCTTCGAGTTCTAGTTATTCTTCCTCTGAGCATTCTCATCATTCTCATCATTCTAGCCATAAAGCCTATTTTAAGAAACCATTATTAAAGCTTGACGTAAAATTTTCTTTACCTATGTTTAATGGAGATGCTAATCCTGAAAATATAGATAATTGGATCCAACAGGTTGAAGTGTATTGTCATGTTCAAGATATTGATGAAGAAGAAGTTAAAGTGCAACTGGCTTCTGTTTGGTTGGAAGGCACTGCTCTCGTATGGTGGGAGCGAAAGCTTCAGGATAGAAGTAAGCGTGGTAATATTCTTTCCTCATGGTCGGAATTTAAATCAGTGATAAGGAAGCAATTTTATCCATTAGGGTATTTACATAAAACAATGATGGAATGGAAAACTTTAAGGCAAAGTAAAGGTCAAACTGTACAAAGTTTCACAGAAGAATTTAGGAAGAAATCTCTTGCATTGAACATTCCTTTGGATTCTTATGAAACTTTAATGAAGTATATTGGCTCACTTCACAGTTATATTCGTCATACTTTTCTCTTGTTTAAACCCACTAGTATTGATGAAGTTTGTGTTTAATCCACTCACCTTGAGAACAAGGGGAAACATGTTCAAGAAGATCCCACGAAGAAACCATCCAATCTCCCAAATAAAATTTTTAAGAAGTTTAAAAGGAAGGACAAGAAGACCGCCACAGTAACAAGAGAAGGAGGAAATCCATCTTGCACTCATTGCAAGAAAAGCGGTCACGAGGAAGAACACTATTGGAAACTGCATCCAGAAAAGAAACTGAAACAGTTCGGTCGAAAGATGAAGAGAAAAACCATTGCGACAGTGCAACAGGATCTTGGTTCCGATTAAGGAGATGAATGAAATATCACAACAGTTGGAGTACAAGGTAAAGATCCCATTTATGCTAGTTCAAGTTCCAATAATGAATATTATGTTGATGAATGAAAGAGGAATGAATTATTTCAGATAAGAGTTGTATCTAAACACACTAAAATAGATACATTATTTGATCTGGGTTCCCAAGAAAACTTAATATATGAAGTACTTGTCAAGAATATGGTTCTTGAAATGAAACCACATCCAAAGCCTTATCCTCTTGGTTGGGTATGTCATAAAGCAATACTTAATGTCACCAAACAATGTAGGGTCATATTTTCTATTGCTTTAAAGTTGATTGATGTAGTGGATTTAGATGTTGTACCACTTGATATATATGGCGTAGTGTTGGGAAGTCTTTATCTTTATGATAAAAAAACAGTCTTTTTTCGTCATGATAACAAATACCACCTTACTAAAGGAGGAGTGGAATATATTGTTAGAGCTCACAACATGAGGGTAAATACAACTCTTGCTAGTGCAGGGCAAATGAAAAGACTCATAAACACTAATAAGAGGTACTCATGGTAGTAAGAGAGAAATATGTCGGGACATCCGACTCTTTCCAAGGATGTGATCAATATCATAAAAATGAATTAATTGATATTGTTTCTAAGTATGATGATATTTTTCAGGAACCAGATGGATTACCTCCTAAGAGGGAAATCCAACATGAGATACATATTCAACAAGATTCTCCTCTTCCTAATGTAGGCATGTACAGGATGTCAGTTGTGGAAATGACAGAGATCGAGAAGCATGTACAAGGCTTATTGGATCAAGGGGTCATCAGAACCAGTACATCTCCTTATGGTTCTCCGATCGCGATGGTGCCAAAAAAGGATGGCACATGGCGAATGTGTGTCAATTATTGGGCCTTAAATAAAATCACGGTGAAAAATCGATACCCTCTTCCTCGTATATATGATTTACTTGATCAATTGAAGAATGCTGTTTATTTCACTAAGTTGGATTTGCACAATGGATATCATCAAATCAGGGTCACAAAATAGGATGCATGAAAAACTGCCTTTAAAACCAAACATGGATTGTTCGAGTGGTTAGTTATGCCATTTGGGCTTTGTAATGCTCCGACAACTTTCATGCGTGTGATGAATGATGTATTCAGGCCTTTCCTAGATGACTTTGTGATTGTATATTTAGATGACATTCTTATTTTTAGCGGGACTTAGGATGAACATGTGAGGCATGTAAAGCAAGTATTTGATACTTTTCAAAGGGAAAAGCTGTATGTAAAATTGTCTAAATGTGAATTTGGAAAGATTGCACTTGTGTACTTAGGTCATATTATAGGAGGAGGACAATTGAAAATTGATCCTTCCAAAATTGATGTAAATGTAAATTGGCCTGAGCCAAAAAGTGTAACTGAATTCTGAAGCTTCTTAGATGTAGTTTAGTATTGGAGGAGTCTCATTTCCAACTTCTCCTTTATAGCAGCTCCTTTGCATGCCTTAACCCGTGTGAAGAACACTTTTCAGTGGGAAGGAAAGAAACAAAAATATTTAGACACTTTGAAGGAGAATATCAGTATCGCACCAGTATTAGCACTGTCGAATATTCAACAACCTTTTGAGTTCAAGATAGATGCCAATAGATATGCCATGGGTGCATTATTGATGCAATATCGTAAGCCTATCTGTTACCACTCTGAAACTTTTAACCAAGCTGTTGTTAACTATCCTACATATGATAAAGAGTTGTATGCATTAGTCCAAAGTGTAAAGAAATGTAAGCACTACTTGTTAGGGAAGGAAACAATCATACATACAGATCACCAGTCCTTACAGTATCTCCAAGCACATACCAAGTTGCAACAATCTCGACACTACAGATGGATGGGTTTTCTACAACAATTTCATTTGGTGATCAAGTACAAAAAGGGTATAAGTAACAAGGTAGCCAATATGCTTTCTAGACCTCCTATTGCTGCTTCTATTATTTTGAAGAATGCTTCTTTATCTCATGATAGCTATGTAGGACAATATGCCATCGATGAATATTTTAAAGAAGTATATGAGAAGCTAACCCATGGTGCACAGGCAGAGAAATATTTTCTGTAGGGAAAACTACTCTACCATCTTGGAAAGCTATGTATTCCTACAAGTGAATGATTGCATGTAATACAAGAAGCTCACACTTCTCTTGTGTCTGGGAATTTTGGGGTAGGAAAAACTATGGATCATTTGCAGAGGTTTTGTTACTAGCCTCAAATGAAAGTAATTGCAACTAAATATGTAAAGGGGTGTGTGATGTGTTCTACTTTGAAGCCCACTAATAGAAAACTGGGGCTATACTCACCACTTCCTGTTCCATCCTATCCATGGGAAAGTATCTCCATGAATTTTGTAGGGGGATTACCAATGACCAAAGGGGGTCATGGCTATTTGTATGTTGTAGTGGATAGGTTCAACAAGATGTGTATCTTGATGCCATGTAAAAATCAGATCACTATTGAAGAGACTGCTAATATCTTGTTTCAACATGTTTGGGTTCACTTTGGGTTACCCACATCCATTGTCTCAGATCAAGATACTCGATTCCTTGGGGAATTTTGGACTATCTTGTGGAGGATGATAGACACTAAATTTAAGAGGAGCACTATTTTCCATCCACAGATCGATGGACAAACATAGGTGGTAAACCAAACAATGGTACTTTTTCTTCGAGGCTACTACAACAAGCATCCCAAGTTATGGGATGAACAAATACCCTATGTACAACATGCATACAACCGAGATTTACATTTAGGCACTCAGAGTTCACCTTTTGAGACATGTTTTGGGTACCTACCAAAGGTTCCTTTGGACTTGATTTATGGGAGAGATGCAAATGTGAATGAAGAACGAATAGAGGACATAGCCCGCAAGTTCATCCAGAGGATCCAATAGATACACCAGGCAGTTAGGGAACAATTGGAGAAAATTCAAGCACAATATAAAGCTCGGTATGACAAGCACATGGTTGGTCATCAGGTCCAGGTCGGAGACTAGGTATGGCTTCACATTAGCAAGGAGAGATTGAAGGGTGAAGTCGATAAAATCAAGCCCATTTGTTATGGACCCTTCACTATCTTGGAGAAAAGTGGAACCAATGCTTTTCGTTTATATCTTCCACCTTACATGCAGATTTACTCAGTTGTGAATGTTGAGAACTTGAAACTTTTTGAGCCTCGCATGATCATGGATCAAGATGAGGAAGTTTCAATACTTTCAGTTTATGAGTTTTCACCTAAGTACTTGGATGAGTTACATGAAGATATCATTCTGGATGGGAGGACGAGGAATTTACACAGGGGTGATGTTGATTATCTTCGAGTAGGCTTAAAAGACACACATCCAAGCAAGGCAAAGTGGATAGAGAAGTACAAAGTGAGGGGAATCTTCCCTCACTTACCTATTGATTGATGAAAGCTTTTGGTGGTCCAAAAATATCTCAGTGGGAAGGTGTGATCCAAAAAGGATCCAGAGAAGGCTGAGAACAACTTAGAACTCATAGAGGCAAATCGGGACACTCATAATGGCTTCAGTAGATAGAGAAAGGGAAAAAATTCAATTTTCCCAAAACTCAGTGAAAATTACATGATCGCGAAGAGCGCATCATAATATTTCTAACGGTGCAAACTTCTCATCAAACAAAGTTATGGATTGAAAGATATTCACGGTCAAAGTTTCGTCAACCTAGCCCAGTCAACAAGGGATGAGTTAGAATCTGTACTGCTAACATCAACATCCATACGAATGACGTCAATATCCATACAACACACTTGGAAGGAGAAGGAAGGTGACACATGGCATGCTGATGTCATCATGATGATGTGGAAACACTAGAGGATGCCACATGTCACCCAGTTTTGTCATTTTTGGACCAATCATTGGACCAATCAGATCGTGCCACGTGGAAGTCTATACAGTCTGTACACTGACATGGAGTGCTAACTTGGTAGGTGGAAATGTGGACCAGTGAGAGGATGCCATGTGGCCCAATCAGAGGCTGCCATGTGGCAGGCGAGAAATTCCCAAGGACAACATGTGACCAAAAATTTGGAAAAAAATAGTTTGGTGGGTCCGCCAAATCTGGTGGACCACGCCAAACTTAAATACATATTACATCGTTTGGATATGGTTCTAGAGGCACGCTAAACTGCAGAACTAACATTTATATATATATACAATGTAAAAATACAAAGCCCAAAAGGGGAGTTTGTGGGTTTGACCCTGGGACCTCCTCCCACACTATCGCTTTAACATATCCTCCCTAACCAACAGGCCGCAGACCATTACATTGTAACCAACGCCTTCAACAATTATTAAATGCTGCATCTTCCCAACCTCCAAGGGGAGGTGTGCGTACCGTATGACCATCTGGGCATGAAAAATGATGCAAGTACAATCATTATTGCAGGTTGCAGAGGGCACAAAACCGGGATGAATTTCTTCTTGGGCCTGGGAGTGCCAAAGTCGGATCAAGGCATGGAGATAATCATTTTTGGGTAATTCGACGCCACAAATTCAGTGGTACTGTCTATTTTATGATCTGATCATTATTGATGCATCTTGATTTTAGAATGAGGTATACTTATGTATTTTTCCAAATTCTTTTGCTGAGTTAATGAAAGAGCCTACCCATTTGAGAGCAGGACCCAGAGATGCAGTCCACTAGGGACGGACTCTGTTATCAAGTTTTGTGTTTAGATTTGATGCTTATGTCTCTTCATTTTTGAGCTTTTCCTTCTTTAATGGTGCACTTTAATTTATGCTCATTTAATGCAATTATTTATAAGTCACGATGAAAAGATCCTGGATCATATACACAGGGTGAGCATTTGTTATTCTTGTGTGTGTGTGGAAAATCATTTGTTAGATTGAATGCTTTAATGTTTGTTTCTATTTTGAAAATACATGAACAATTAAGATCTCCATCTCTCACCCTACATGAACCTATAATGGAGTATCTCACTACACCTAGTATTTCTTTAAGGATTGATTAGGGTATGAATGATCTTCCTTTTAAGAATGTGCTTAGAGTTAATTACAAATTGTTGTTAACTTAGTTGCTATAGGAAACAGAGTCAAAGTTCGTCTTTTCCTTTCACGAGCCAGTAAATGAACAGATTCATTACCCAAGCAAGAACCTTTAGATCACATGCTTGTTGGATTATGTTTATGAGTGTTGCTTTTTTATCTTTAAGTTGTGTGAGGAAAATAGATTGAAAATTGTAAAACAAAGTATTGGTTTTGAGTGTTTCTTATTTAGGCTATACTCATCAGACATAATAACTTATTTGTTATCGGTACATATAGTGTAACAACTCTGTTGATTATGAATCCTGGTCGATAACTTATGTTTGGTAATATATTATACATATAATTGCACCAACAGATTGTTAGGGCCTTAGGGGCCTTAACATAACCCCTCTCTTTTAAATAAATCTTTTCCCTTGAAGATTGTAATTGAAGGTATTTCATCATGAACTACTCATTTTCCCATGTAGCTTCTTATGAAGACATATTATTCAACTTGATTAGGTACTCTATAATGGTTATATTATGCAGAGGTATAGATCACCTATCTATAACTTTTTCTGGCTCAAGAATCAACTTCCATTCTTCATTTAATTCTGGAAGTTATGTCTGCAATGACATAGTTTGTCCCAAAACTGTTTTTAGGAAAGATACATGAAAAAAATTATGAATGCGAGAAGAAGGAAAATATAATTCATATTCCACATGTCCAATCTTATGAATAATATTGTAAGGTCCATAAGATTTTGGAGCTAATTTCATATTCTTTTTCTATTTGAGAGTAGATTGTTGATAAGGTTGCAGTCTCAAAAATACCCAATCACCCCCCTCAATTTGTCTTTCACTTCGATGATGATCTACTTATTGCTTTATCTTGTTTTGTGCCATTTGAATGTTTTCCTTAAGAATTGTCAACGTTTCTTTAGACTTTTTCATATGTGACTCTATTGCCTCCACTATGGAATGGTCCTGCAAAAAATATGAGATTCTAGGAGATGGATATCCATAAGGGGCTTCAAATGGGGACATCTTAGTAGATGTGTGATAGGTGGTTTTATACCACCATTTTGCTAGAGGAATCCATTTCACCCATTAAGATTTCTTGTCTGAAGAATAACAACGTAGATAACCCTCTAAACATTTGTTAACTATTTTTGTTTGACCATTGGTTTATGGATGATATGTTGAGCTCATAGCTAGTGTTGTTCCTCTCATATTCCATAATTATTTTCAAATTTTTCATGTGAATTTTGGATCTCTGTCACTTACTATTTCTTTGGGAATTCCATGAAGTCTATGAATTTCCTTCATGAAATTTTTTTCCACTTGACTTGCCATATATATACTTTGAATTCCACAAAAATGTGCAGATTATGTGAGTCTATCCATGACCACAAAAATGACATCCTTACCTTCTGATTTTAGTAAAACTGTGATGAAACCCATTGATATTTCTTCCCATCTTTGATTAGGTATGTGTAAAGGCTGAAGTAACCCTGGAGTTTTTATTGTTTCTCCTTTATTTCTTTGGAAAACTTGTCATTCTCTTAAATTTTTTTGAATGTCTTTCTTCATTCCTTCTCCCAAAAAATCGTTTTTGATCCTTTAATATGTTTTAAGGAACACTGAATGTCTTTCCATCGGAGATTCATGAGACTCCCTTAATATTTGTTGCTTCAACTTTGATTATGGGCATACAAATATTATACCCTTGTACCAGAGAATATCTCTCTTCCATTCCCAATTTTCCATAGAGTTCATCCCTTCCTTAATACATTGTATTTAATGTCTCATGCTATTGCCATTTTTTGATTCATGGCAGTCTTCTTCCAACCACATTGGAATGGAAGATGTAATGGAATATAAACTTGAGGCTTATTCTATTCTAGAAAGGGAATTTGCGACCACATTTTCCTTCACCTTTTGTAAATTATTTCCAAATCAAACCGTTGCATTTTTTCTACCCATTTTTGTTGCTCTTATGATGACAATATTTTCTCCAAAAATTACTTTAGGCTATCATGGTCTGTCTTGACTTTAAATTTCTTCTAATGAGATATTGTCACCTTTTTTTATTGCATGTAAAAATATTTCCATTTATTTTTTATGTGTAGATTTCACCAAGTCTTTTCCCTTTAATTGTTTACTTTCAAAAGCCAAGGATCTCCCTTCTTGTGTCAATACTAGTTCAATTCCTTTTCCAGATGCATCACATTGAACTATGAATGTTTTTCCAGAATCAAGTGTTGCCAATACTAGTGTAGAAGACATGACATATTTTAAGAGTGAGAATGCCAAGGTAGCCTCTTCATTCCATACAAATGAATTTTTCTTCAAGAGAAGTGTGAGTGGCCCTACAATGCATCTATAATTCTTAACAAATTTCCGATAATATCCTATAAGACCCAAAAAACCTCTAAGACTCTTGATGTTCTTAGGATTAGGCCATTTTGTGATAGCTTGGATATTTTGAGGGTCCACTTTAACCCCTTGCCTTGAAACAATATGACCCAAATATTTTACTTCTTGTTTCACAAAAGAACATTTGGATATTTTTACATACAATTGATTGTTCTCAAGAATTTGTAGGACTTTATCCACATGTTTAATGTGGTCTTCCCATGATTTTCCATAGATACCTATAACATCAAAGAAAACCAACACAAACTTTATAATATGGGGTCAAATTTTTTTGTTCATAAGGCTTTGAAAAGTAGAAGGATAATTAGTAAACCCAAAAGGTATGGCCAAGAAATCATAGTGCCCATCATGAGTTGTAAAATTTGTTTTGTGAATGACATATTTTCCTAATATGATCTGGTGGTATCCTGATTTAAGATCTAGCTTTCTAAATAAGCCACTCCATTAAGATTTAAGATCATTACTGAAGACGAAATTTGAGAAACTGAAGGAGGTTTTTTCTCCAGACAAGATAATATAAAATAACCTCCTTCGGGTTTTTCACAGGTGTCACCTATTGGGAGAAATCAATGACTGAGCGTACCCTTATTTTCAGTAGATTCGACCAAATTTGCAGTTCCAGATCTTTGGAATTTACTTGCTATTTTCGGTCAGGAGGATTGAATTCGATCTCCTAAGCCTAAGGATTGTGTTTGTGATTTATATATATGTTTGTAATAGAGCAAAAAGGGGTGTATCAGTCAGAGGACCATGATTTAGTTTCTGTAAAACAACTCACTGAGCTTTCTGTATTTTCATCAATTCAATAATACAGTGCTATGCTGCAGGATTCTTGTGACTATTTCGACTGGTGATGTGCATCCCTCTTTGTAAATTTGTTTCTCTGTTATCATAATTAATGTCCACCTATGAATTATTATGAGAATATTAAGAACAAAATTGGTTTTAATGTACCCTCTATCTCTGGCTTGGTATAGTTTTTTATGTTTTCCACTGAAGATTAAACTCAAAATTCTTAGTTTCTCTGTGTTTAATTGGATTTCTTGACCTGTTCCATCTCACCCATTTCATTTAAATTAAAGGATCCAGTGAGTTGTCTACCTTTCCCTGCAAATATTAACCTGTTGACATGGATTTTTGATCGTTCGTTCGTTGCAGTGACTCCATAGCCCATGGTTTCTCTTTTCTGCCCCTACCCAATTCCTAAAAAAAAATCTTATGTTCTACATAACTAGCCTAATATCCCCTTCAAGCAAAGTTATATCATACAGAGAGATCCCTCTCTGAGTCTTGGAGGGCTAGATCAAAGAATCGAATTGGTTTTGATGTTGCTTCTTTGACTGCCTCCACAGCCTTGGGAAAATTACAGAGCACTAACAAAATGGCGACTCCACTGGGGAAATTTCCCCAGTAGTACACTTCAAAGTTCAAGTTTTGATCACTGATGGTGGACAATGACTAGACACAAGAAGGCTAAAATATTTCACCTGGCGACTCTAATCAGCTCCAGACAGTGCCGACTCAAAGACTCCACTGGAAGAAGAACCTAAAGCATGACCAAGCAACCAAGAAAGATCAGGTACTCGAGCTCAAATTGCATTCAAGACATCTTTGGTTTTATTTGCAATTATGCTCTATCCTATTCTAAACCTGATCAAAATTACATTGCTAAAGATTATATTGACCACCTGCTAATTGATGAGCTTCAAGAGACTAATCGACAAATTGTAGATCATGTACATACTCATACACTTGCAGAAATCCCGGAGAGACATGAGACTCGTGCTTTATCTCCTACCATTGTTGAAATTCTAGTTAGCTACAAGCCCCTTTATTTACCTCCTATACCGGTGAAAATCCCAGACCGACACAAGCCTCTATATTTTCCTCCTATTATCCATGACCTCCCTACAAATTATACCAATAATATGCCCAGGTTTGATGAAGAGAATACCAATATTACTGCTGAAAAACACATCTAGAGGTTTGAAGATTTCCTTGACCTTTATGAGGTTGAAGATGACAACATCTATATCAGGATGTTTGCCTTGTCTTTGTAAGACAAAGTTAAAGATTGGTTTAAAAACCTTCCAGTTGCAAGCATCAGAAATTTCCATCAGTTTGTGCAAGTTTTCCTAGATCGATGGGTGATCATGAGAAATGTCTTTCTCATCCTAGAAGAGTATGACCATTTAAAAAGACAACTAGGGGAAACAGTACAACAGTTTTCAACAAGGTTTAATAAGGTATATCATGCCAAATGCCTTCGATCCTGAAATGGCATTCCAATTAAGAGAAAGGAACACTGCAACTCTCGAAGAAATGTAGAACATTGTAGTTGATATGGAGGCCAACTTGTTGATCAAAAGGTCAAAGGTAAAGAACAAAGAAAAGGAGCAGCTGAAATCTTCAGAAGCTAAACTGGACGTTCTAGCCAGCACCATGGAAGAGATGATGCAGAAGATTAGCATAAGAGAAAAACTTGATGTTCAAAGACATCATGCTCCATTGATTTTAGAGAAAGAAAAGGTCACTATTCCCAAACATTTTGTAGCTCACCCTTGGTACCATGGTTTGGATAATGATTCTTTCATGTATTCAATTCACGACGTAGTCAAATGTGAAGCTCCATCTCAAATTGCAGAGGAACAACCAACTGTGTTAGGGTCCTAACCCGCACATAGGTAGAACAATATATTCGGATGTAATAAAGGTCAATATTAATAAGGCCTTTCAATAAAATAGAATAAGGCGGATGTAAGAAGACCTAATAGAAGCTTCTGCTTCTAGAAGGATCTTCCTCTAGATGCTTCTTTTTAGTATAAATAGGAGTCGAGGGTATGAGAACCCTAGCTTGGATATTATTGTAATAGATCTCTGCTCAACTGGAGGTTGCCCCCTCAAAGAGGCCCGTGAACATTGCTTTCAGATTCAAAGTGCTATTTCTATTGTTATTCCTATATCATTTCAGTGTTATTGTGGTGATTGTTCTGGTTATATTGCTGTTATTCTTCCATTACTAGCAGTGTATTTCTGTTCTGCATACATTTTATATCTGGTATATTACAAGTGGTATCAGAGCACTTTTCTCAGCAGAAAGTGTGGGTTAATTTTTTTTTAGGGTAGAGACGTATTCTGACGTCTTTAAGCCACAAAGATTTGTCGTTAAGCGCATAAACCTGCGGTTGAGGGATTCATACATGCAGGAAATACAAGTGGTACTTAAGTGAACATCTATTGGCCACCCTTGTAACCCCTGTTGGTACCCCTTCGAGTGGTAGTGCATCAGACAACACCCATGTACAGTTCATCTTAGATTACCTGAAGCCCTCTTTAGATAAACCAATCGGCCACCTGACTGCTATAGTGTCACTGAGAACAACACTCAGGAAGATACTCTCTAGTACTTGGGTAGTCAGGTAGTACGGCTAAGGGTACGGTCTATCCTCCTTAGTTAGTGCCCTGAGATATTGGTCCGAGTACTACTGTTGGACCCCACACGTATATTAGATATCTATAGCACAGGGCAAACCCTTGTCTGTAGAACCCTTGAATACCTAACCCTTGGGGACAAAAACATAAACAAATTAAAACAGACAAGATCTATTGCCGTGCAACTGTGTTCAGGTTGCCAAGTAAATACACATTTCTTTTTGGTTAAGCATTTGGGTATTTCTTCTCTGCAGTATTCTTTAGAACAGATGTATATATAAAAAAAAGTCTGAAATTTTTTTCACCATTATTTCAGCCCTATTCCATTGGATTCATCTCTTCGCCCTTATCACATTCATCCATATCATTTTTTCGAAAAAATGATTTTACCCCGCTCGCCCCTTTTTAGTTCCCCCATCCTCATGGCCCATACTCGTAGACAAGACTTGGAAGATTGCTTCAACACCTTGTAATCTGGTCTCATTGAGACCCAACAAGAAGTGAAACAACTTAGTGCCAATATTTCCTCCATCAATACAACCATGCAGTCCTCAATGGGCGAAATCAAACAAGACCTCACCACCCAGCTTGAATCAGTCTTTTCGGCATCTGCACCAATTTGCATATCTCTATAGATAACCCTTCCTCTTCCTCACCCCCACGTACTGAAGGTGACCATTCCTCTCATTCCCATACCTTGCAGAACCATCACTTTCAA
>JASDQU011100107.1:0-12032 GCA_032191745.1 Picea mariana | reverse complement strand
CTCATTTCTCCTCCTTTTTTTTTTCTTTTTATCTTTTATACATAGGGAAAAGGTCCATGAGAGTTCATTTTATTTTTTACATCAATTTTTTATTTTACAATAATACACTTCCCTAACCTTACATCGTATGAGCTTTCCTTATGTATTAATTAAATGCAGGGGTGGAAATTGATTGTGTTGGCATGGGTCCCTTCACGTAAAAAATTCAGTTTCCTTCAATGTCCATAGCCTCGAATATTTCCAGTGTCGATCATTGTAAATCATGTGTTGTATCCAATTGTTCTTATTCAAATCTGATTCAAATAAGTTTCATTGACATGATAACTACGGTTTTCTTATTTCTAATCACAAAATTTAGTTATTATATAGCTCACATGATAGTTAGAATTTATTTCATTTGCGTTATCATAGTTTAATTGCAATCATTCTTATATAATAGTTGAACTTGTTTGTTCCTCTATCTTGACATTCTTTCTTGACATGCATCTCTTGTTTGCTACTATTTCTTTCTATTTTATCTATTTCTTCCTTGATATCATAATGATCCATGGGACACCCATGTAACTCTGCATTGCATATATTTTTGGGGCATGTGTACCTTCATATGTATTATGGGATATTATGGCCCAGTTGGTGGAGGATTCCYTTGCAACATCAAGGCATCAGATCATGCTACGAGGACCCTTGGACCACTCCCATGCACTTTCTTACTTCTCTCCTTCCTTGCAACTCACTATTATTCCCATCTTATGCATAGTAGTGTCTACAAGAGGGMCAAAATKCCTCATATGCAATTTTCACTTAGCTATTTATGTTGAAATATTGTAACTTCAAAGAATATTCTACCTGAGAGAGAGTTGAMTAATATTGTTATATCATATTTAATTAGGCCYTATTGTGCTTTAGTAAAATTCGACCCTATTGTTCCTTGAYAGTTAATTGTAAATTAAGAGGGTAAAGTGACAGGTTGGCCCAGACCTAATTATAGGTTGGCCATACCACTATTTATAAGAGAGGCCAGTGTCTCATTTTCATACACACCAACCAGCTCTACAATGCACAAGTCTTGTAGGAGAAACTGTTGCAATTGGGATGATGTTAAGGAGGGTTTTTGGTCTATCTCTTGGTATGTATTGGTTAAGTGGTATGCTACTCTTCCTAGTGAAGGTGTAGAGGAGGATATGATGTTCGGTCTTTGGTCTATCTATATTGAGGAATTTTTTGTTGGGTTTTCTCCCCCATGAAGGTTTCCCAGAATAATCTATGTGTCTCTATTGTTTATGTGATTGTCTCTTTTTCAATGATCTTATTGTTGCAGCTAATGTGCTGAATGATTTTTATAATAAAGAAGAACCATAATTTCTAGTTGCATAAGTAAAAACTTCAACAATTTACATATGTATACCCAATGGGAGGTTCCTTATGTGGTCCACCCCTATGCCATATTCATATGTGACCCTTCGAATGATGTTATGATACCTCTCAACCACTACTCTAATGTGATAGATCACATTTATGGGGTCCCTCTCACCTTAGCCTAGATGTGGAACCTCACTAGGATGTCTAGTGCTTAGGTGGGTTCCTTAGGTACATTTCCCTTCAAATCCTACTCGGTTTCCTTGTCTCCTATGAAACGGGTTTCCTTGGGGTGCCATGATTTTGAATTCACAATTCATGTAATAGAGTCTGTTAGCACCATTATTTTCATAGCTAAGGTTATAGATTTGTCAAAAAAWTTGCAAAGTCATACTTTAGTCTTCAAAAGACCAAAGCATTCCTAATTGAKTCATTGAGGGTAAGAGTCAATCACATGAAATTTTTGCAAAGGTCTTTGGGACATTAGTTTGAAGTAATTGCAAAAATTTGAAAGTGATATGTCATAAGTCAAGTTGTAAATTCTTGGAGGGAAAGTCATTTTCAAAATGTGTCAATGAGCATCATGACACGTGATGAAATCAGCAAAGGGTTATGATATCATTTTGTGTTAAATGTACCTTGACTGCAGAAAAAATGTATGCACTATGTAAACGTGTTCTGCAAGTTGCTTGGGGCAGTTTGAAATGTCTTGTAATCACAAAACGTATATTTTCCCTTTCAAATCACTTTCTATCATCTTGTGCATGTATCATTACCACCTTTTATCTATCTACATGTGTCCTTGACCTTTGATCAACCCCTTACTTTTGAGAAATCTTCAAAGAACTGATCCACTACGCAAACCAGTTCAACCGCTACGCAAACTCTGTGTAAAATCATTTCACTACACATTCCCTGCTTCTTTAGTTTTTGTTGTGTAAAGACCAATGGGCCATATTCGATGCTTAATTCACGTAGGCATACATTTTCAAAACATGCCTTTTGCATAATTGACATTTCTATGGTAAATTTGAGCAAACCCTAGCCCTATTTGTTTGTTGTGTAAGGCACCCTGATCGAGTTTATCCTTTTATCCCCTTTTCCCTTGATAGTCTCAGGTTTATCTTGCAACCACAAGCATGAAAACTCAAGAGAGAAAGAAATACAATAACGGAGGAAACGTACTAAGGAATGAGCCACAAAGTTTGAGTTTAGTGAATTCAAACCCTGCATTCAAAGTTTCATTTGAGCAGGCTAGGTGCATGATGTTTTGTGAGCAAATCCAAGGATATAACATGCAATTAACAAAGGATTTTGCTCTAAATTTTAATGGTGTCTAGACAATAATTGTTGATGCCACTTTCCCAATTTCATAGGAGACAATAGTTGTTGCAAAAAAGATTCCAATCCAAGGAGAAAAATGGTTTAAAGGTATGCCTCTTGATCATGGTTTTTATACAGATTTCCTCAAACCCAAATACAGGAAGTGGAAGTTTGGTGCCACCATCCCTAGAGAGTATGTGTTGGATCATTATGATAAATTATTAAGGGTAATTCAAAGATATTTCACTTGTGAAGGAATATTTGACAGGGTTTACTAGTATCATATAAGACTTCTAATGCACTTCACGGGAAAGAACCTCATAAACTTACCTTACTACCTATATAGGAGTTTAGGTAAAATGGAAGAAAAAGTACAGGCCAGGGCTGATCAACTCAAGAGTAGTTTGTTTCATTTCTCCCTGGTAAAGTTGTTAGTGATTGAAGAAATTAAAAATTTTAACATGGATTAGGACTCCTTTTCAAACTCAGATAATATCCCTCTATACCCCAAAGGAGACACCCCCCGATCTGCAAGAAAGTTGGCCTCTAAGGGTTCAACTGGAAAAGAGAAAATTTATGCAGAGAAAGGAAAAGGAAAGGAAAATGGGATTGAGGCTCGACCTTCACCAAGCCAACCATAATAAATAAGGATAGGAGATTGTATTTTGTTGATGAGGTAGAGGAAACACAAAACCTAACAAACCAATCTCAAGGTCAACTGCTAGAATACACCTTGTACCTGCATTACATACAGAGTTTGTTGAACCCTCAGCTCAGAAGATGGATGAAGACCAAATTCAATCAAGAGATAGGGACAAATAAATTAGAGATATGAAAAATCAACTTAAAGAGGCTCAACATATCATAGCCCATTTTTACTAGGAGAGTAGAGAATTAAAAAGAAAATTAGCTGAGAAGGTTCCTGATGTTCAAACATCACCAGCTAAAAAAGTTTCAAAGAAAGAAATTTCAAAAGAAATGGAAGTCATAAAAAGTCCTAAGACAACAATCTTGACCAAACCTACAGCTCCTCTGACAAGATCTTTTGCCAGAAAAATGAGTTCAGATGTACAGGGCCAGCCTGCAACAGTTGAAAAATCTCACACTTCACCCGAAGAAGGAGAAAAAAATGTAAAATGGCTAAATAAACAATTAAGGGAAGCTCAAGACCTTATCATATATCTCAGGGAGGATAAAAGGTTATTATAACTAAGTATTCAGATACTTTTTTAGGAATGTGGACCAGCTACCACAAATGCATATGAAACACTCTCAAAAGCCTAGGCAAAAGTGAAGAGAAATGCACTCTTATCTAGGCAAGTACAGAACTTGAAAAGAAAAAATTTATCTTTGAGAAAGGAAAACAGGTCTTTGAAGTTACAGTTAAAATTTGATGAGAAGGGTAAAGGTAAGTTGGACTTACTTGCATAGGTAGCATAAATATAAATGAAGCATCTTCACAATTTTTTTTTTTTTGGGAATAGTCACTACAGGATTTTGGGTGTTTTGCTGGAATTTTTCTCACTGTGAAAAAATGCAAGTTCAATGACGATAAAAGAAGGGTAAGGATTTTTTCAAGTTCAAGGTTTGGTGTGAAAATACCCTTACACTCAGTGTGTCTTTTATTTAGAGAAATTTGACAAGCTGAAGCAATCATTTTCACCATATTTGCACACTTTTGAGATAATTATGTCCAGAGCTTGCGTAGTGAGCTCACACTACACAAGTAGTGTAAGTACACAGGGTTTGAAAAGTCAAAGGGATGTGATTGATAAGTTTTTTTTGAAGTAATTTTTAGTCTCTAGCAAGTTTGTGGCCACCAGAAACACACAGGTTTCAAGAAAATCCCCACTTTACGCAAATGTTGTAAGTTGCATTTGCGCAACGTTTGGCTTCAGTTCGCTATGCAAAGGTGGCAGAGATACTCGTCAACACTCTGAACACTCTCGTATTTGTCTCTTGATGTATCTGATGATTCACCACAACATTAAGTTCGAAATATACTAAAAATCTATTTTGTAGAAGGTTTTTTGTTTTGCATTAAGAGATGGTCAAGTGTTATTTTCTATTTTTAGTAAGTAGATTAGGAGTTGTTCTCCTTTGATGTAACCAGATCCACGATTATATATAGCAATAGATTATGACTCCAATAGACCAAGGGAGGCAATTGATCTATATATTTGATCATTTTTTAATGTAATAGAGAGTTGGCAGAAGCAAGGACATTTTTCTTGATATTGTAAAAAAATTCTAAATCTGAATGAAATACAAATGCATAAGTCCAGAGATTTTCAAGACAAAGATTCTAATGGTGGAATCTTGAAGTCTTTGCTCTATTCTTTGTATGTACATCTTGTGTTCTTATTCTTCATATGCATTTCATCTTTGTAAATTGGATATTAAAGGGTCTGAAATTCATCTAAATGGTGCTTTAGATTCAAGTGATTTAAACTTTGTTTTTATTTATTAACTTATCAAAATTCATCTTTCATGGTGCTCTGATTTTTGTTATGTGTTTCCTTATTCTTCCACCCTACACAAAAAATTAAAAAACTTAAAGTTCATCACCTACTTAGCCTTTGTTTCTTTGAAGAGTTCCACCTCCCAGTCATTATTTTCATTCGTTTTCAAGGGTTGACTCCATTTCCCAATAGATCCCTCTCCTTCTTGTCGACAAACTCTATAAAAATCTCTTCAATCATCAAAACCTAGCCATTGATTTAGAAAGAAAACCTATCTATTAGAGCCTAAGTGACAAGAAAGATCCATCTCAAAACTGAATAGGCTAGTGTCCAGTTCTAAAGTGGCTTTTTGGTTACCTTTGTAAGTTGTTTCTTCAACCAAACAATTTACTCAGTGTTAACATTTTGGTGTCGTTGTCGGGGATGAAAAGTGAAATTTTCCCTGGGAAAGAATGACTTAGAATTTTCGATTTGATTCCTGAGGGTAAAACAATGAATCAGAAATTTTATTGGCTGAAAAATATTTACTCTCACGACTTCTTTTTATAAGATCAGTAGCAAAAAAGTAACTTTATTAAGAAATATCGGCTCCAAAAAAGATTCACACTAGGAGAAACCCAGATCCATAACCTATAGCATCTTTGTTTGATCCTGAGAAACTTTTACGTAAAAGAAAAGAAAAGGTAGTTGACTTAGGTATTTTTCTAGACATAAATCTATCTTTGCCTAAAGACGAAGTGAAAAGTATAGATGACCTTGATTTTGACATAAAATTTGAACAAACTTTGTTTAGATCTATATCAAAGTCTAACTTGAATGAAGTTATGTTTGATAAGAAGAAATTCCAATCCTTGATTTCTATTGTCCCCATTCAAACTGTTGTCATTCCCAGTCAGATTGTTCAGCCAATCCAAAATCCTCCTAGAGCCATGGCAGCAAGATTTGCTCCCCTTGTTTTACCTTCTCAATTGCATGATCTACCTCAAAATTATAATCAAAGAATTAATTCATGATGTAGAAGAGAATGTTTCAGCTCAAAGACAATTAGATTGGTTTAATGACTTTGTTGACTTAGAGGAGATAGATGATGAGGATTTAAAAGTGATATTGTTTTCACAAAGTCTCTTAGTTGAAGTCAGAAAATGGTTTAAATATCTTCCAACACCAAGCATCCCTAACTTTGCAGCATTTGAAGTCATTTTCCTTGCAATATGGGGTGAAAAGAAAACTCCTCTTCAACTGTTGACTCGGTATAATAACATAAAGAGATCACCCAGTGAGATAGTACATGAATTTTCAACCAGATTCATGAGGGTTTATAATGCAATCCCAACTGAAGTTAAACCTCCTCCTGGAGCTGCCCAACTTCATTATGCTAACTCTTTTGACAACGATTTTTCCTTGTTGTTGAGGGAAAGGAGATCTACCACACTAGATGACATGATGAATGATGCAATTGAAGTAGAAGTGAATCTGATGGCATCATGAAAGATTAATCATAATTCTAATATTGATATGAAAAGGTTCAAGGAGAAGCTCAACCCTCAACTTCCCAAACGTAAGATGAAAATTTTGATTTAATGGTAAAAACTATGGAAAGGTTGGTGGAAAAGCTATCTTTAGAAAATAAACCTGCCATCAAAGATCAAGCTAATTTTCAACAAAAAAATCCTAATTTCAGAAGAGCACCAGTTCCACATATTAGACAAAGATACCAAATAAATCAAGGTGATCAGCAAATTAAACCCCCTTTCCTAAATAATTATGTAAATGAAAATTTTGATGAATCTATTGAAGACAACATACATTGTTGGGATGGTACTGGAATATATGTGTTCCTAACTAAAGAAAAACATGATCGATTTATGGATGAAAATGATAAGTTTATGCAAGAAAATGATGACATGTTTTCAATGGAAACATAAGAGTATAAGAAGGGGTTTCAAAACGCCATCATGTAGTTTCAGAAGCAATACAATCTCAGAAGTAAAAAGGTTCCTGCAAACCCACCAAAAGGGAATTCTACAAAGGAGCCTCAAATTAATTTATCGTCTTCAAGTCATCCTAAGAAATACATTTCTGCAAGGGAGGTATTGGAGAAAGGAAAATAGAAAGAAGAGCCTCCAAAGAAGATACCAGAGATAAAAAGGGATGCAGTCTTCAAAGAGGTAGAAAAAACTCAGTCTCCTTTTAATTTTGAAAGTGAAATGGAAAAATTAAAATTTATGTTCCTTTCAATGAGTTGATAAGGAATGGTGAATATAGAAGCAAAATCATAAAAATGTTGAAAATGGAAGAAGCATCTGATCCTTTGAATGTGTAAGATGATCACTCTGCAATCTTATTTGGTCCTCAAGTGGAAGAAACTAGTAATGATGGTGACATGTCTCCTTTCTATGTCAGCCTTAAAGTTCATGATATGAACTTACACAATGAAATGATAGATTCAGGAGCATCTCATAATTTGATGTCAAAGGTAATCATGGATGAACTAGGTTTAGACATTAATAGGCCTCACAAAGATCTTTTCTCTTTTGATTCAAGGAAGGTAAAATGTTTGGGTTTAATAAAAGATGTGGTTGTGTCTTTATCTAAAATTCCATCAAAGAATTTATTCATGGATGAAGTTGTTGCTGACATCCCTCCAAAGTTTGGCATGTTGTTGTCAAGGTCATGGGATACAAAATTGAAAGGCACTTTACAGATGGATATGTCCTATGAAACTATACCAGTTTTTGGCCAAGAAAGGAGATTGTACAGGGAAGTATTTTTGAAGTACATGGTGAGTAGAAAAAGGAAACCAAACAATCATCTTATTTATTCTATTGATACTGAGGTTGGTTCTTCAATTTTCTACAATGACCCGTGCTTTGAAGAAGAAGAAGAGCCAAATACTATTGAATTTCTTGTGAAAGATGAGGTTGATCATCAAGCAGGGAAAATTTCAGATCAACAAAATAAAGAAAATGATGAAATGTGGAATATGAATTTTGATGGAGTTGCTAGAAAAGAGGGAGCTGGAGTAGGTGTTTGGATAATTCCTCCTATAACAGGTTCAAAATTTTTCTCTTACAAATTTTCTTTTGACTGCACAAATAACATGGCTGAATATGAGGCATTGATTTTGGGTTTGAACACTTTGAAAGAATTGGGTGCAAAAAAATAGTTGTACATGGGGATTATGAGCTTGTCATAAATTAGGATAAGGGCATATATCAGTCAAATCATCATAGGTTAAGGGAATATATAAATAAAGTTCTTGATCTACTTGAAAGTTTCACAGAATATAACATCTCATTGATTCCAAGAGGACAAAATCTAATTGTTGATGCATTAGCCACTTCAGCATCTGTTTTCAAGATTCCTATCTTTCCTAATAGAAAATATGAAATTGAAGTCAAGCACAAGCTAGTAGTACCTGAGAACATCAAGTATTGGCATTTTTGAGAATGACAAGCAGGTGATAATATTTCTCCAAATGACTGATAAATTTGTCAACTCAAATATTGATGATGAAAACTGTTTTGATCAAGAAGAAGATACAACCATGTTCTCAAATGATGACTATTTCCAAAATCAGGTTGTTGGTAGAGATATTGTTCTGCTCAAAAATAATATCATTCCCAAGGGCTTGGTTCCATTGGAAAATTCTTTTGACAATAATGATGTGGAAAGAAATCCCAAGGTCACTGCAAATGATGAAAACATAGAGGATTGTAACATTGGGACTCGAGAAGATCCCAAAATCGTCAAACTGTCCAAGACACTCGGTCCATAAATTAAGCAAAGATATATCAGCCTAATGAAGGATTTCCCAGATGTTTTTTCCTGGAGCTATGAGGATTTGAAGGTTTATGACACTAAGGTGATTCATCATGTAATTTCAATAAAAGATGATCACAAACCTTTCAAACAGAAATTGAGAAGGATTAATCCTTTGTTGTTGCCATTAATTGAGAAAGAGGTAAGAAAGTTGTTTGATGCTAATATTATAACGTCTTTAAGATTCTCTAAATGGTTGGCTAACTTAGTTCCTGTTAGAAAGAAAAGTGGTGAAATTAAGTTGTGTGTAGACTTTTGAAATCTGAACAAGATTTCCCTCAAAGAAAATTATCCGCTTCCCAAGATGGATTACATTCTACATAAAGTGGTTGCATCATAGAAAATGTCAATGCTTGATGGCTTTTCTGGATACAACCAAATCATGGTGCATCCTGATGATCAAGAGAAGACAACCTTCACAACACCTTGGGCTACATTCATTTATGCCAAGATGCATTTTGGGCTCATGAATGCAGGGGCAACTTTCCAAAGGGCCATGGACATAAATTTTGTAGATGAGAAAGATGAGTTCATTGTCATTTATTTAGATGATATTATTGTGTTTTCAAATTCTGATGATGAGCATTTAAAACATTTGAAAAAGGTTTTTCATAAATGTAGGAAGTTTGGCATTTCATTAAATCCCAAGAAATCCAACTTTGGAATGCAAGAGGGAAAACTACTTGGTCATATCATTTTGAAAGAAAGAATAAATATAGATCCCAACAGAGGATGAAATTCTGAAGATTGGCACCCCCGGGAGCAAACATGAGGAAAAGTCCTTTCTTGGAAGAGTAAACTTTCTGAGGAGATTTATTCCCAGTCTAGCTGAAATCATAAAGTACATCACCAACATGCTTAGAAAGGACAGTGAGATAAAGTGGACTCCAAAAGCTAGGATATCCTTCAAGGACATAAAGGTAGCATTGACCAGGTAACCAGTATTGACCAGTCCAGATTATACAAAGGAATTCATCTTGTTTTCCTTTGGATCAGAACACACTATTGTTGATGTCTTGTTGTGGAAAGATGAAGAAACTTTTAAAAGGCCCATAGAATATTATAGAAGAACTCTGAGAAACTCTCCATTGAAGTATGACATCATGGAGAAGCAAGCATATGCACTGGTAAAATCCCTCAAAGAATTCAGAATTCATATCTTACATTCTCATGTTGTTGCTTATGTGCCCAACAATTATGTGAAAGGCATTTTAACTCAGTCTGATCCTGAAGGAAGAAGAGGAAAATGGATAGCTGTCATTTTATAGTATGACCTTGAGATAAATCCTACAAAGCTTATCAAAGGTCAAGGGCTTGCTAAACTGATAACATGGTCAAATTATGATGTCTTGGGGATAAAATTTATTGTTGACGTATCAGAAAATTCAAAGGAAGTGATAATCCCACAGGAATCCCATAAATTTCTTGAATCTCCATGGTATGTTGATATTATCCATGTTTTAAGGAATTTACAAGCTCCTCATGAACTGAACAAGACAAAAGCTAGATTTATAAAGTTAAAAGCAACAAAATTTTGTATTCTAGATGATTCTATGTATTGGAAAGATCCAGGTGGAATTTTGCTAAGTTGTTTATTGGAAGGAGAAGTAAAACAAGCTATCAAAGAATTTCATAAAGGTAATTGTGGAGGGAACCATTATTGGAAAACCATTATGCATAAGATACTGAGAGCAGGATTCTATTGGCCCAAAATTTTTCTGATGTGTACAAAGAAGTGTATAGTTTTCATGAGTGTCATATTTTTTATGGAAAAATGAAATTGCATCCCTTACCATTAAAACCTATTTATGTTGAAGCATTGTTTAGGAAATGGGACCTTGATTTTATAGGAGAGATCCATCCACCATATTCAGCTCAACATAGGTTAATATTGATGGCCATAGACTACTTCACCAAATGGATTGAAGCAGTTCCAACAAGGCAAACTACTAATGTTGTTATTATTCAATTTCTAGAAAGCAACATTTTGTCTAGGTTTGGATGTCCAGTCAAAATAATAACTGATAATGCAACAGCATTCAATTCCAAGAGAATGGAAAAGTTTTTCAGTGATTAGAACATAACCCTTGGTCATTCAACAGCTTAATACCCACAAAGTAATGGGTTAGCTGAGTCATCCAAAAAGAGCTTGACAATAACTATTAAGAAGCTTCTACAAAAAAAAAAGGCTTGGCACAAGAAACTTATTTATGCATTATGGGCTGATAGGATCACCACCAAGAGGTCTATTGCTACATCACCTTTTCATATTGTATATGTCACATATGCAGTTTTCCCTACTTCATTAAGGCTTCCAGTAATGAAGTTGTTGCAAAAACAGGAAGTTGAACCAAATGATGCTCAAAGAAGGATAAATCAACTAATTTATGTGTAGCAAATGAGAGAACAAGTGTTCAACAACTCACAACTGCATCATGACAAAATGAAAAGGGTCTTCAACAGACATACAAAGGATGATGATTTCAAGGTAAATGATCTGGTGTTGAAGTGGGATGCAAGAAATGAAGATAAAGGGAAGCATGGAAAGTTTGACCACCTCTGGTTGGGACCATTCAGAATTGTTGTTTATCATGGGAGAAATGCTTACTTGTTGTAGGAGCTCAATGGAAATCTCATTGGTGGAGGACTTGTAAATGGAAGGTTTCTCAAACATTATTTTTCTTAAAAGTATTTCGGTATTCCCATTTTATTGTAAATAACCATTGTTATTTTTCAGATAGAGTAGTTAAAGTTTTTAATTTCAACAGAAATTGAAGCCCAAAGTGAAGGCTCTAAGGTTCTTTTGAGTTTAGCTAGTAATGTCAATTTAAAAAAGGGTTTGTCAGTCATTTAAATTTTTCAGTTTTAGAGTATTTTTTAGTCAAAATAAAGCTCAATGGTCAAGCACATGGTATGTTGTTCTTTGTTGCCTCACAGAGAGTACATCATCCCCATTGGATCCAAATGTTAGCGCCATTATTTTCATAGCTAAGGTTATAGATTTGTCAAAAAAATTGCAAAGTCATACTTTGGTCTTTGAAAGAGCAAAGCATTCCTAATTGAGTCATT
>JASDQU011100106.1:1889-31050 GCA_032191745.1 Picea mariana | reverse complement strand
AAGAACAATGACCTCAAAAAAGAACCAAATGAGAAGATTCATAGACTTCTGATGTCCTTCACCAAAGTTTCTTCTCAGTCAGACAAGAGAGAAAAAGGCAGTGGGTCGATTCCAAGTTCTCAACAGGAGAAAAGACTCAAAAATAAGAGAGAAGGTCACCAAATATGAACAAAAAGTTCCTACTTCTCAGAAGGAAGAGGGTCAAATGTCATTAGGAAGATGTAATGGAGCATCAAGAAGCTGGACAAAGGCAAAAACAAAGACTGAGTTGCAAAAAACACAATTCTGGAAGGTAATTTTGCAAAAAAGAGGCTAGAGCTCTGGTGTAAGGGTTACCAGAGMATTATAAAGCTCTGTCTAAGACCTTTAGGTAGTGTTGGCACTCTACTAACATGGGCACAGGGGCGCTAGGCTCAAAAACTCAGAAAAAGGTAAAAAAAAACCAAAAACTCAGTCAATTTTTTGTCAATCAGGATGCATGTGATGGACTAAGGATTCAATCAGCAAGTGAAATCATATATAAAGGGGTGAAAAATGTCTAAGAAAACAAATGGTAAGACAAGATCTATGAGGAAAAACAAAACTAAGAAATTTCTGATTCTTCCCCAGTGGAGTCACCAATTTCTGTTGAAGGAAAATCTCCCCGTGGACAAGTAGATCTCCTCTTGAAAGATAGACTCTTAACTCTTAAGACATAAGATGCTTATCATGGACACTGACTTCATTTTAGGTCTACACAAACTAATGCATGAAGAGGAAGGAGGAAAGATGTACCTTTTACCGGTGTTTGTCCCTGCACGCTCCGAGTTGAGCTCCAATCTTTCGCTCCTCGATAAGCCCTATAGACAAACAAAAGTACAACCACTTCCTACTCTACTAATATTAGCTCAAAATGGACCTATCTATTAGAGACAAGTTCATGTGAGTTTAAGAACAGACTATAAAGAAACAGGCCAAGTGTGTTATATTGATGAGAACAATAACGAAAGAAACTTACAACCGTAGATGCAAATGTAGAAGCTTCATCAAATCCTCTTTGTCTAACCCTTGCTCAAAAGATCCATGATCAGAATGACAACAACTTCACCGATTACTCTCCTCCACTTCACTATGTGTTTCCTATGAGATCATAGGTTTCATGCTTCTAATTCTTCCTCTAAATATCACTCATGAGATCATAAGTTTGGCATGATTCTCCATCCAGCTCCCCTTTCACCATGAGAAAGCTTGCTTATATAGCCTTGGAGAGGCTCAACCACTTGAGATATCATTGGGGTGAGTTGAGGATTTTCCTCCTTCAGTTAGGGATCTTCCCTAAGATCATGGCTAGACTAGGGATTCGAATCCAACTACCTTCCAAGAGTGAAAAGATCCTTCCCCCATTCTTCTCAACAAACCAACTGCTACCCAGAATAGGTAGCACTCCCTCAAAAGGAGTGTCAGAGCATTATAACTCTCCCTAGCAAGGTTAGGGGGGTGCCAACACTCCCAAAAGTAGTAGCGCTCCTCCAAAAGGGAAGAGGTAGTGTTATAATGCTCCCATATAGTGTATAGGTGAGCACCAACACTCCTAAGAGAGGTATAGGGGAGCGCTCTCCAAAAACTCAGTTTTTTGGGTTCTTTCAGATGGCAAGAGGTTCATAAGCCTAGTCAACCATTCCTCCTCTTCCAAATCAAGTGCTTTACATGTGTCAAGTGTCCTCTTTATTTCATTATAGGCACGACATAGGCATCATAGCAGTATACTTTTCCTAACACTTGCGACACTTGTGAGAAAAATGTGACACTTGTAATGACAACACTTGCAACATTATCGAAGTGAGTAATTTTGATGTGTAACACCTGCAACTAGAATTCTCACAATTGAATTCGAATTGCCTTGTTTTCACATGGTCATGAGCATATCCACTGCATGTGTGATTGCATGAGTGCACTTCACTCAAATCACAACTGATAGCCAAACTGTCCCTTTCACCTGTTATCTCAACTGGGTCTGAATTGGATCTGACATGCGTGTAGTTAACCATGGTGAATCTTCAGTTGCATGTGAGTTCACTGATTGTGAATTAATGAATAATTAATACACTGAACTCTCACTAGTGCAAGTTTAGTTACAACTAGTACAAATAAGTTTAGTTCACTTAACTACACTTATAATTCTGTTACAACTCCAAATCACTCAGTTATAAATGAGATAATAGATTAATATTTATTGTCCAATTTATTTAAGGGAAAAGTAAATTAGACACATGTTTCTTGTTTACTTTTCAACATTAGGTTGCAGGCATGGAGTATCAACATATAGATGACTGATAACGTCCACATGCACAGAAGGAGACCAACTTCATCACCACACATCTTGGATTCGTCATGATGGAATTCATGACATCATCTTGCTTCCGGAAGATGATGGGTCTTTCTCCATGAAGTATAAGTTAGGTATTATGGTAAGTATCACTGTAATACTTGAGGAATTTGAATATGTTGCATTTAAATATGTTTTTGATTATAGAACGTCTACCTAGAAATTACGCTCTTTTCCTTATTTCACCTTGATGATTGACATTATGCCCTAGTAAGTGGTCACCCTTGGGGATGGGTTTTCTACTGGGAGGTCTCCTTAATGAGTCAACATACCATTCTTGATCATACTTATTATTTTCCACACTTCATCCTTTTTGTCTCCTTGTCTTTTAATATTTTTTAGTGTATTGACCCAAGAAGGGATTCTACCTCATTTCATGGGAAGAAGGGGCTGAAGGCCCAGAGGTTTGTAGCTGGAAAAAGAATAAATTCAATCATAAACCTTCTAGATTCTCTCCTAGGGATCTCAATGACAATGAAATGTCTCTCATAAAAAACTAATGGGACCCATGAAAAATAACAATAACAAAATTCCAAGTGAGGTATAGCATGTGTGGGCAATGCTTTTCATGCTCAGGTAGATGTTCCACACATTGTCTTAAACTTGGGGAAGCATAGTGTGACCAGGGTAGAGTCAAGGTGGGAAATTGTTTTCATGATTAAGTAGAAGTCCCACTTTGCCTTCAACTTAGAAACACTTTAAATAATTAATGGCAATAAACGGGCTTGGAAAAAGGTTGCATTGAAAATGAAGGTGCGACACACCCTCTATAAAGGCACACATAAATGAGACAATAAGAACCCTTGTATGTCATGAAATCCCATGCCAAAAAGTATTACTCCCATCTAATTCATCTTCTCCACATGACTTATAGAGGGTCCACCTAGGAAACACTCATTGACTTAAGGAATGATTCACCCAATAGGTCACCTTGTCAACCCTCCCATACCTAAACTTGGAAAATTTCATAGGGTCTTTGAGCAATTGTTTAATTTGATAAGGTAGTTTTGATTCACATGTTTAGGTGTCCCTTGTATTAAATGTGATGTTACTTTCCATTCTTCTTTGACTTGAGATCCTTGGAGGGAGCACTTGACTGTCTTTGCAAGACCTTGCTGATGGATGTTTTGAAGGAACAATCCCAGTTTGGGCCTTCATTGGGGAAGGAATACCATAGGTTGGATGCCATGAACCATACAATGGGAGAAACCATAGGTTGGAATTTTCATTTGGAGGTAAGGGAAGGCACCTTGGACGTGATACCTTGCCCATGTTAGCCCAACGATTGGGCTAAAAAGCTAAAAATGCCACCTTGGGATAACTTGATGTCACCTTGGGCTAGGGTTTTGATGATTGTGGTGAATTTATATGATGATTTTGCACATTGTGATGGGGATAATCCCTTGCATCATGGATAAATAGCCTTTGGAGGGTCCACATTTTCTTCTCCAAGGTCAACAATTTTCTTAAAGTGCCAAAATATCACAATTTTAGGGTATGACATCATGTTTCTAGGGTTTCTTCATGTGAAAACGTTATTTTATTTTGTAAAAGGGGAAATTAAATGAGGTATACCTCCTTAATTTTTGGTTTACCCTAGTTATATGTGGAAAAACACGTTTTATAGGTATTGTGTAAATAAAGACTAAATTCATTTCATTTTTAAGATAACTCTCTTACTTGGAGAAGACCTACCTAGCTGAAATTTGTGCCCCTCTTGGGAAATTTTATTCTCTCTCTCTCTTATTCTATGGTTTATCATTTTTCTTGTGGACTAAAGTTGTGTTATAGCTCTTGGAATCTTTTTCTCTTGCTATGGTGATGAAAGTTCTTGGTAACTAGGGGTTTGTCTTGCATGCTCTTAAAATTGGTAAGAAAAATATGCATTTTGTTAATTCTTCTTTTCTGCTCGATGGTTGTCATTGGCTATAGATCCTTGGAGGAATATAAGGGAATATACCCTCCACCAAGTTTTATCATTTTTGTTTGTTAATAAATCTATTACAAAGGTTTCTAGGAGAAGTAAAAGGGATTACACCCTCATAGATATACCTTGTTAGGGTTACTTTCTCTAGGAGTAAAAGGGAATACTCCCCTAAAGAGGTAGTAGAAATAAGCTAATTCAAGAATACTCCATAACCCATTTTACAAGGAACTAACTTAATTTTTCATTGGAGAAATAAAGTTGCTTGCATTGGGACACATGATTTTCAGAGATATTGAAATTGTCTAAGATGGAATCTTTTCTTGGTGCCCTAGGATTCCTTGGTCCACAAAGGTGTCTTGTTTATCCTAGAAATATCTTGTTATCATTAATAAAAATATACAACCATTAGGGATGCAACAAAACATACGTTATCTCTTAATTTAACTTGCTTTTCAACTGTGAAATTTTGCTCAGAAGCCACTATTATTGTTTTACTACTTATTGGCTAACTTTTTGTTGGTTTACTTGCTAAATTTCATGGTTGAAACTTGTTGTTGTATACAATATTTTCTACATCCACTTGTCTGTTGAAAATAATCTATGAAAATACTACATCACAAACCTCTAACACCATAAAATCCTGTGCTAAAGTATTGGGAATTAATCTACTCGTTTAGTACTTCATTTCCTAATAAATATTTGATGCTTTTGATGGTTATTTTTGTAGTAAATCATTAATTTTATTGCTGATACATACTTTCATTTACTGTAGTAGTTTAGGACAACAAGATTCACTTTTTTGTCACATTTACCTTTGAGCTTGTATCTCCATTATTTGTCTTGTCCCGGGAAGCTCTAACACTTTGTGCAGGTACACAATGGATTGAAAACCTTTCTCCATTCACATGAATCATTTCCAAGCTCTCTTCCATATTCCATTTCTTACCTTGACCTATAGGGGAATCACCTTCCATTACTACACTTTCCGTCTCTTTTCCCCTAGGGTCACCCGAGATACCCCCCTTGTGTAAGATTTATCCTTCATTAAAGCGAGCGGAGTACCTATCTAAGGTGACAATGGGTAGGTATTCCCATAGTTATCTCCATATTTTGGATTCGGTCGGGCCTTTCCCAACCTACAACTTGTGCGATAGAATTTTGGAGTCATTGTCGTGGAAGATTTTGAATCCTCTTTCATTCCCTAACAACATATTGACAAGATTTGATCCAAAATACTTTACCCCTAGCTGGCCTAACGAATATACTTGAGGGAAGTTCTCTTTCCTTTTCCTTCCTTGATAATATAAGGCTCATCTGGTGACTCCACCATCCCATAATCCATCTTCCTAGAAAACTCTTCCCCTTGGAAGATTCAAAGCTTCCAAAAAATACCAAAGAAGGCCTCCTCTCCACTTACTCGTTATCAAGAAAACAATTCACTGTAATATCCCTCTTGAATCAATGAATTATCCTTGGGAAAAGGACCTCTATAATCCCTTGAAAATGGAATCCATCAATGGATTCCCCAATACCATGCCTAAATAAATCAACAAATGGTTGCCAACGTTTTTTGGGAACAATGTAATCACTGCAGAATAGCATATACATGCCTTCGGTTTAGAAATGAAGAGTGAAGGAGTGGAACACCAAGATGTTGCAATGAAGTTGCTAGAAACATCTTTGAATGAAGATGTCCAAAGGTGGTTTAGTGGATTTCCAGATAATCACCTCACCATATGAAGCTAAGTTTTTCAAAAGCAGGTGGTCACTAAAGAAAGATAATGGTATGATACTGAATCAATTCAACCAAATAAAGAAAAAGGAGAAGGATATGGTTAGTGAGTTTGATACCAAATTTGATAAAATGCATAGCCAAATCCCCCATGATTTTCACCCTACCACAACAATTGATCGTCTCCTTTATTTCAACTCCTCTGAAAAGAAATTTGGTTTCATCCTAAGGGACAAGAAACCCCACACCTTAGAAGAAACCAAAGAGTACATTGAAGAATTTGAGGAGAATATTTTGTGCTCCAAGTTCGATCCTTTTCAATATCCTCATGCCAAAGAATAACAAAAAGAAAAAACAACTACAAACAATGCACTAGATCCAATTGATCTCATATCTCAAAATCTTTATCAAATGAATACTTAGTTTGTCAAAAATCAAAATCAAGTCATGATCCAATTGAAAAATTTGGAAAGAAATCAGTCTGCTCCCAGGAATCCATTCATCAAGAAACAACCCATAGGTTGGAAGGAAAATACTCAACAAGAGGAAAAGAATCCTGACACATTGAACCTTGTTGGGATGGTGAACTTGGAGGAATTACCATGGTTCTCTCCTTGTCACAAACCTCACCTGGAGGAAGAGTGTCCAAGACGAGAAGAATAATATCATGACAATATCAATTTCATGGATATAATATTTTCCTTTCAGGATGATGATGATGATGATGATAGACCCACGAGTATTACATAGGAACATATTGATGAAGGTTGAAGAAAGGGAACCATAGAAGGATGACTCAGATTTATTAATCAGTTCATTGAAGATCAGAAGAAAGAATTAAAGAAGAGTGAGATCCTGACTCATGCAAGAAGGAATAAAATTCCTATTTTTCCTCTACAGACTTCAAAGAAGAGAAACTCATCTCAACCAACAAAACCGACTTCATCTTAGTCAATGAAAACCACTCCCTGGCAAACAAAAGAGGTGGTCCCACACTAGTACATATTGTAAAAATTTCAACGTTCTATTTGTGACATTATGGACAAAATTGACCATACTGTCGAAAAATAGAGTTTTTTTTTTTTTTTTTCCATATTGCCTGATAACGTCACTATTGCCACATTGACATCTCTCTTTCCACGATGTCGTCTCTCTTTCCACGTTATCATCTCTCTTGCCATGTTTTCCACATAGTCATCTCTCTTTCCATGTTTGTGACATAGTCATCTCTCTTGCCATGTTTGTGACATAGTCATCTCTCTTGCCACGTTTGTGAAGATAGTTGTCGCAGTTGTGACATTGTGGAAACTAATTTTTCCCCCTCCAAAAATCACCTAGTATTTTTACCAAGTCAACTTTGATTTGGTTCATGATCGTATGAATTGCGACGTTATAAAATCTATAAATATTGTGCATTTTACAGATGTTGTGACAAGTTTGCTATAATAACGACACTTCAAAAAGGGTTTGCGGGTCTTCTCGGCTAGAGTAAAATTATTAAAATAAATTGTACTAGGGCTCTTCTCATTTTGTTTTAATTTTTTGATCGATTGAATTTTAAAGGAAATAACTATTAAAAGACATTGTACTAGGGCTAGAGTACATGAAGGGAAACAATGACCTGTGAATGGGGCCAATGTTGAAATTTTTTCAAAATGTT
Source organism: Picea mariana (assembly GCA_032191745.1). Taxonomy (NCBI): domain Eukaryota; kingdom Viridiplantae; phylum Streptophyta; class Pinopsida; order Pinales; family Pinaceae; genus Picea; species Picea mariana. Next base: position 23,366 of record JASDQU011100106.1, on the reverse strand, counting down.
TCTGTATAAAATCATACATCCTTGAGTCTTGAAACCCTCCCATACCATCAAGGCATGTGTCTAGTCTAACCATGTCAAATTGTGATGCATATAGGCACATGTTGAAGAAATTTCAATGTTGGCCCCATTCACTGCTCACTATGCGGGGTCGATGCATGACATTTTTGGTGGTTGAATTGGAATTTCCATGACATTTCAAGAGAGTTCAAACAAATATTATATAGATGGAAATAATGACATTTGACAATGAGATGCCCATTATGAACATTGTTGCAAACATGGACGATCTCAAATATTATGTTGTCGGGACATCATACATTCTTGAGTCTTGAAACCCTCCCATATCGTCAAGGCATGTGTCTAGTCTAACCATGTCAAATTTCGATGCATATAGACACATATTGAAGAAATTTCAACGTTGGCCCCATTCACTAGTGCTCACTATGCGGGGTTGGTGCATGACATTTTGGGTGGTTGAATTGGAAGTTCCATGACATTTCAAGAGATTTCCAACAAAGATTCTATGGATGGAAACAATGAAATTTGACAAATATGAGATGCCCCATTATGAACGTTGTTGCAAACATGGACGATATCAAATATTATGTGGCTGGGACATAAAACATCCTTGATTCTTGAAACCCTCCCATACCGTCAAGGCATGTGTCTAGTCTAACCATCTCAAATTTCGATGCATACAAGCACATATTGAAGAAATTTCAACATTGCCCCCATTCATTGCTCACTATGTGGGGTCAATGCATGACATTTTTGGTGGTTGAATTGGAAGTTCCATAACATTTCAAGAGAGTTTCAACAAAGGTTCTACAGATGGAAACAATGACATTTGACAAATATGACATGCCCCATTATGAAATTTGTTGCAAACATGAACGATCTCAAAGATTATTTGGTTGGGACATCAAACATATTCCTTGAGTCTTGAAACCATCCCATACTGTCAAGGCATGTGTCTAGTCTAACCATGTCAAATTTCAACACATACATGCACAGCTTGAAGAAATTTCAATGTTGTCCCCATTCACTGCTCACTATGTGGGGTTGGTGGAAGAAATTTCACTATGCTCATTCACCTTCAAGGCAGGCCCCATTTACTATGCTCACTATGAGACATCCATTATATTGAATGTTGATGCAAACATGGATGATATCAAATATTATGCTGGGACATCAAACATCCTTAAGTATTGAAATCCTCCCATACCTTCAAGGCAACTATCTAGTTTAACCATGTGAAATTTCAATGCATACGAGCACAAATTGAAAACATTTCAACATTGGCCCCATTCATTTCTCACTATGCGGGGTCGGTGGAAGAAATTTGTGATGGGTGTATTTGAAGTTCCATGAAAAATTTCAATATAGTTCCGACAACGATTCTATAGAAGGGAATGACAAATGATGAAAATGAGAGGTACAACATGATGAACGTTGATGAAAATGTGGATGATCTCAAAGATTATGTGGGGACATCATACATCCTTGAGTATTGAAACCCTCCCATATTGTCAAGACATGTGTCTAGTCTAACCATGTCGAATTTCAACGCATACATGCACAATTTGAAGAAATTTCAATGTTATCCCCATTCACTGCTCACTATGCGAGGTCGGTGCAAGATGACATTTGTGGTGGGTGAATGACAACAGTAATAAAAATGATGAGTTGATTACATCATCCTATTAAGAATCTATGAGTGAATATGATGTGCTTATGACACTGTTCTCACCAACATATGACCACTTATTCCCAATGACAGATCTTTGATATCTTCCAACATTAAATAAATCCCCACATCAACAGGGAGTTTAAACATTTTCAATAAGTGCGAGTCATTCATGCATTATCCTACCTCATGGAAATTCTCTTGTGATCATTCTCACCATTATTCACATAACACCTACACTATATTTCCCTTAGCTACTCAATAATCCAAATTTAGAAATGACCAAAACTAATGCAATAATGACAGAACAAAAAACCTTGGAAGAGAGATAGATGATTGTAGATAATCATAGAGGAAAGGAAAATTAGAAAAACTTTAACCCCATGCCCATGAAATAATTTATTATTAATTATTTAAGAGCTAAGGCAATACTCCACTAGGTTTCCCATAAAGCAATCAATGGATTGGACTATTTATGCCTACATGAAGGCACTGAAAAGGAAGGAGATGGTTTAGGGATTGTTGAGTAGAGAAAGGAAACATTTTCCCTTGTGTTGTGTATGGCATGGAAGAGATATTTTACTATATACTCAAATATCACTCACAGACCCACTCTATATATCATCTCATCTCGTCCTTGTTTCATTTTAATTTTTTGATCGATCGAATTTTAAAGGAAACAACTATTAAAAGACATTATACTAGGGATAGAGTACATGATGGACAATAGTGACCTGCAAATGGGGCCAACGTTGACTTGTTTTCAAAATGTTTCTTTATCACATCATACATCCTTGAGTATTGAAAACCTCCCATACTGTCAAGGCATCTATCTAGTCTAACCATGTCAAATTTCGATGCATACAAACACATATTGAAGAAATTTCAACATTGGCCCCAGTCACTGCTCACTATGAGAGGTTGGTGCATGGAATGTTTGGTGGTTGAATTGGAAGTTATTAATGTTAAGGTGGTGAAATCATACATGTTTATTTCTATAGTGTCATGGAATAGATATGAGAATATGATGAGGACAACTCATTGGAAGGTTGCAAGAGAATTACATAGGACAAAGGGAAGGATCTTGTAGGAAAATGTTCCCCTGGGAAAGTAAAAGTAATTTTGTCTTAGTCCTTAAGGCGATATGTATATGGTTATATCCACTAGACCTATATAAAAATGAAAAATACCTTTTACTTTCTAAAGAATCTAGTACTGATCAATGAAAGGTAAGGGAAAGTGGTCATTTATTTTGGCCTTATTGATCTCTTTGTAATATAAACACACCCTCCATTTTCCATTTTTAGTGGGAACTATAATCAATGGTGAAACCCATTCACTTTCATATATTGGGTAGAGGAATCCTTCATCTAAAAGTTTTACTAAATCTACTTTGATTATATCTTTTAAGGTATGGTTAATTCTTCTTTAACAATCCTTAATCAGTGTAGATTCATCCTTGAAGTAGATGTGGTGTGTATAAATATTTGGATGAAAACATTACTTGTCTTTGTAATCCCATGATAATATTGTTGTGTCGTTTCTAAGAATAATTAGTGACTATAATTCTTGGACAACAATCAACTTAGTGTTTATTTTGATATTTTTAGAGGGGAAGGTTTCCAAGTAAATATTTCCAAGGAACCTCTATCAAATAAATAGGAACCTTAGACTATCTCACTTCCCCTTCGCTATTATATTATTCAGTTTTCACAAACCTTGGATACAAATTTTTCATGTAATTTGAAAATGAAAGTGTATTCATCTATATTTTTCATGGACATGACTATTTCAATTCTAAAGATAAGGTGTACTATTTCCTACAAATTTATTCTCCTTCTTCGTGTCCTACCCACATAGGTATTTTAGTATTAATGAGTGGCTTGGTAGGGGGTAGAGGAAAATTTTGTTTTGAGGTTGACCATTTGCAATGGTCATGTTTCCTTCAATACGATTGATATATACATCAACTATATCCAACCAATCTCTTCCTAAAATGAGGGCATACCCATTCATGTTGGATTTGATTTAAAGTAGTATAAAATCTATTAGTTACTCACATGAATCAATGTGTTACATCCTCTAATACTCCTTCAATATTTATAGCTAATCTATATGCTAGTTAGAGTATAGTAGGTGTGTGTATTAATAGTTACCTATGGTCTAGTATACGTAATATCGTTTTTCAACATTGATGGTTGGCCCTAGATCTATTAGAGTATTCTAAATCAATTTTTTGTTGATGTAAACATATAAAAATGGACTACTTGGATCTAAGTATTTAGGAACAAATATTTTTCCTAACATAAGATTTGCAAGTTACCCTATTACATTTACTATAGGAGAATATTTTCTTTTTCTTCCTATATTCTTAATGAATTCTTCTTTTATGTACTTATTGTAGATAAGAATATCCTTAATATCTTGGAGGATAGGGATTTTGACACATAATGTTTTGAGTTCATCTAAGAGGTAATTATATTAGATGGTGTAAGTCTTCTTAGCTTCTAGCCTTTTAAGACAATGTGGTTTTGGTTTAGGAATAGGTTGTTCTTGTGGAAAATATTCCTCCTCCTTAAAGCCCTTATCCTCCATGGGATATAAAAAAGGGGAGGGGTTGTTAGTACTTTCCACAATATTAGAATGATCTCTTGAAGATCCATATAGTAGGTTTGGTAGGTGGTCATCTCATTATTGTATACTTGTTGGACCTGACTATTGTTTGGATTAGGTGTTGGATGGGTAAGAAACTAGGGTTGTTTTGGGATTTGTTGGTTACTTCTTGTTGAAGAATTCATTTATTATGGTGGAGGTAGGAGAAATTATTGTTTTTATTGGGTTTGGGGTCTCCACCCTTATGGATATTCACTCCATTGGTAGTTTTACCTTCAAGGTTGAGATCAAAATGATTGAAAGAAATGTTGGAATGGTTAAGGATGGTTTTCATACTACCATTGATTTTTCACTAGTTAGAAAGGTTGATTGGAATGATACCAAGTTTGAGTATGATTTTTTTCATTATATCTAGAAAACTATTGAGGATGGGAATAAGGCATACCTATTTGAAATGGTCGAGATATTCCTTGCCTCCTTTGGTTGATGAATCATAGTGGCTCTATATTCTCTTAAGATATCTGGTAAGTAGCCTTAATACTTGGTAAGATTGGTTTTCATTATTTTGATGTTCCTCTTTATAAATTCCATATATTTCTATAGTATTAAGAGGACATTCATTCATAGCATTTTGTTTGTGCATTTACGAAAAAAATTGTTAGAAAGGAAGATAGGTTAGAAGGGAAGATAGGTGGTGTTTGATGAGTATAGGCACCTCCTCCCTAAGAACCATAGGTATCGTACTATTGAAAAACATATTTTCAATGGGAAATATGAGAGAGGGTTTGTTGTAGTTTGAATTCCCTGAGAAGAAGAGAGAGGGGTGGGTTTGCCATGGGAAGGAATACTATTCCTGATACCATTGGATGGTTGAGAGAAGGGAAGGGGGTTCAAACACATGATCACACCACAATTAAAGGTAGGTTCAAAAACATGATCACACCACTTACTGTCATTGCATCCTCTTCCCCCCTTATTATCCCATTCCTCATTCTAAAATTCACTACTTCTAGAAGCATTAAAGGTATCCCTTTGAAGATAAATTGTATAATCACAAGCAATTCTCTCTTGAACACATTAGCAAAGTGAATCCAACAAAGCATTGCATGTTATAATTTTGTTTGCCATCTTCAACATTATTCTACCACACTAGTGTTAGTACTAGTGAGTGGACAATTGATTTTCGTCAACACCAACTTCTTTATGTAAGCAATTTCAATTTTGCATATTTTAAGTAGGTATACAACTTTTTACTCACCATGCCAACTTCTTTTGAAACCTTTTCCATCACCAAACTCATAACATCGACTTTAAATCACTACAATGTATCTCTTCTTCTCTTTAATGCTACTCACTTTAAAACTAAATAGTGTTGAGTCACATATGCTTCGAGGCAATGCATCATTTTAGAAGCAATAATGTTAAGTTAGGATACATGCCAGGATAAAAGTCCATTACATCCCTAGTTTATGTAATATCAATTGAAACATTCATGCACTTTCTACACACATTTATATTATAGTTTATTAGCTCATGCTTAAGCCAAAGGCAATTAGGTGACAACGTGCAATTGAATCTAGATTGCAATCACATTTATATTATCTTCTTGTGCAACTAAATATATTTGTGTGTTATGCATGTGATTAGTTTTTTACAAGTATTTAAATTAGCATCGTGATTTATTTACCATTCTATTTTAATAATGATTTCTTTATCACTCTAGTTTAACACAAATATTTGGTTATTATTTTATGACTATGTCATATATCTTGGTTTAATTTACTTAGCAACTTTATGGTGGTGTTCTATGTCTTGACTTAATTGACTTAGCTAAGTACGTCCTTTAACATGTGTTTTCCATGATATATATTACACATTAAGGATATATACTACCCACGACAAGACAATGAAAAACATACATAATGTGGACATGATTTATTTAGCACTCGAGAACATTGTCAACCTTTAACATGTGTTTTCCATGATATATATTACACATTAAGGATATATACTACCCACAACAAGACAATGAAAAACATACATAATGTGGACATGATTTATTTAGCACTTGAGAACATTGTCAAGCATACCGTTATGTTTCCATGATGGAGGTGTGTGATTTATTTAGCACTCGAGAACATTGTCAAGCATACAATTATGTTGCCATGATGGAGGTGTAGGGTAAAATTGGCTTTTATTCCAAATTTTTAGTAATAAATAAAAAAATGAAACACAGTTTCATAATTTCACATATAATCATTAAAGATGGGTTGAGAGGAAATATTTAATATTGTAAAAATGGGAGGGGAGTAAGAATAGAGAAAACAAATTCTTCCCTTAAATTGTTGAAACTTTACACTATACAACAAAAATTTAAAATTCCCCTAAGTTGAAGATTGAAATCCAACTATATAAAAAGTTGGGAAGATGATTTTTTTTTAATAGGTAAGCTTAAAAAACATCATGGTCAATGGAAATCCATAAACAGATTAAAAACAGAGTGGTCTGGGATCTTTTTTGTGTGAGAGGGAGAGGAGCGTTTGAAATCCATAAAAAAATCCCTCCTTTTCCATGGTAGATGACAATTGTGTTAATTTAAAATCCAAAATTCAAAACATGAATAGATATATCATTCACACCAACGCTAGCAATGCAAACACTAGAAGAAGTGACCAAAGCAAACAAACAAAAGGAGGACCTAAGAAATATTTGAACCCCTCTGCCCTCCTATACCATGGAGCCTGCAACTATTCTTGCCAATGCTGAAGACTACGATGTGGTTGGGCTTCACAAGCAGGTAGATGGCTATCTAAAGTATTTACTTGGGTTCATCAATGGAAAATAAATAAAGAGTTCATCTGATCAATTCGACGACAATATTATCAATCCTGTTGTGATCGGGAGAATGCCAGTCAAAATAATTGGAAATCTGTCATGATCTCTCCGAGATTTCTTGGTAAGAATGGATCAAATGTGGGAATAGGGAAAGGGATTTCCATGAAAAAAAAGTGTATCATTTTCTGTGTAGATATTAATTATTCATGTTTAAGTTTTTGAAGAAAATTTGGAGTTTGATTTACTAGAAAAGATCAGAGAATTGCTAATTATAGCAGAGGGCCCATTTTTATAAACATTTATGCTTTTATGCACTGGTTCTCCAGTCCGCCACATTGGTCCCATTGTTCTTGAAATGAGAATTTAGGGTAATGGGGGGATTCTATTTTGTGGCCCAGTTTCAAATCATAAGTAAATTTGGTCCACTAGGATTCAATCTGGTGGCCTCAAGGCATAAAATTTTAGTATGTGTTTTCAAGGGTTTTAATGAGTTTTGTATAGCATGCTTCAATATGGGTTTTAAAAAATGTGGATATGCTTTTTAGAAAAGCGAGATTTCTTAGAAGCTGGAAACCAGTCTCTTCTCTAGAAATGCAGTTGCCAGTGTCGGTGTATGCTGAGGTGACACCAAGTGGCATTGTAGGTAGAATGTATATAAATTATACTTCTTTTTGAGATAAGTTGGAATAATTTTTCTAAGCACGCCTGTAAGGTGATCATAGCGCTCTGCCAATGAGCGATACATTCTATAGAATTATTCAACATGGTTGAGGAGTTCAGGCCTTTTCTTGTAATACATCTTTGCCTTCTTGGAAAATGAATCTGCATCTTCTTCAATTAGTTTCAACATTGTCTTCACATGTTTATCCATGCCTGTAAAAACAAAATGTTTCATGTATCAATTCAATTAACATGAACTTGGAATACTCACAAGAAAACGAAAATATAGAAAATGTAACTATAATTGCACAAATAAACCAAAACTCCTAGGCAAAAACCAGAATGCATACCTTCCAAATTTTACTCTAGCCATGTTGAATTTTTGGGACTGATATGACTGTGACACTGTCCCACCACCAAGAATGGGACTTTCCATCTCCACTCTTATTCATCTTGCAGGCTTTTAGTTAGTCTTTTTGATGATATCAGACAATCAAATTTGACAGGAAGGTATGCTTTTCAACTAAACATGTTTCTTTGAATGCAATGGGTCATTCCTTCACCATAGTAATTCCCCACATTTCAAATCCTGCCAGAAATAGAACTACTTGCTGAAGGATTTGCAGAATTTTGCAATATCACTAATCCTTTGATGTGAGGAACTGTGCCCTTTATTTGATAGGGTACTGTGTAGAACAACTCTTCTGTGCATTAAGGAAGTTTTTGTTTCCCACCCTGTGTACACATGCTAAAACTCTCTGATGAAAATGCAAAATTGTTGTATCCATATGCTTTAATTTTGTAATATATGTAATAAATTGGTATAATGTGTATGAAGCATATGGACTAAAACATCCAAAACTACCTTTTATTTATTTTGAAGGTTAAAATCTTAAAAAAAACATTGGAGAGTAAATGTTTTAACAAAATGTTGAAGGGAACATGTTTAGTAAAAATTTTCTATGACAAGGGATATAGAAACTCAAAATGTAAAAGAGAAAAACGGATTCACAAGTAAAGTGCAAGGAAAATTCCAATGTTGCTCCCTCTTATTATCCATGGGAGGCAAACTTTAGTACATTGTTTTTGATTCATCCTTGAATGGAATAATCTGTAGGGAAAGTGATTTATCATGTCTTTCATGATGTTATGATTGCATCCATGTCCTTAAAGTAACTTATGAGCACACATTAGAGTGTGATGGCATAGAAAAAGTAAACAGGAAAGACGATACAACTTTAAAACCTTTCTGATGTGATCTTCTTCTTGGGGAGTCTGATCTGTAAACTGTAGTAGGTATCCTGCTAACCTGTTCATCACAACATATCCTAGATTAACTTTTATTATTGTTTGATAGAACCTGGTAAATGTGTTTTTTTTGTCCAATTGCGGAAAAAGGAAACAACAAAAATTAAGTGGACAATGCATTCAACCATGAAAAATTTGACACACAGATTTACCCAGGAGAAATTCACTCCGGGAAAACTCTAACAATGGAATGGATTCATTTTTTCTTTATTGACTATTGAAAATAAGAGAATCACAGATTACAATGGCTCTAATGAGCAAAGAATACTGTGCATGGGTCTCCAACTGCTGCACCACTTCCTTCATATCTCTCTTTGCAATATTCATCCGAAGTGATAATTGGCTATTGGAATCATAACTAGCTTCATTCTCTTGGATTTGTCTTCAACTATTGCCACTATCTTGAAGAACTCATTAGAAATACAATCCAATCTTGAAAAGGAACACTCCAATTTTGAAATACACCATTTCTTCCAATTCCAAACCCTCTTTTCTAGAATCCCAACAGCCTGTGAATCCCAACCGCTTGGGAGGAGGAGGAATAATTCATATCTGGACATGACATAGCATCATTGATGAAATTAAGATCATCAAATTGGGGATGAAAGTTAAAAAAAATCGTCTATGAGTCTATTGATTAAGCATATGATTATATCGTTTTCATATCTGTGCAGAGTAGAGTAAAGTTTAGGGAAGAATCATTGGAATGTACTTTAACTGGTGTAAGATATCCATTGTCCTATGGACATATTGGCATGCCTATGAGGAAAGGGGAGGATATTGAAGGATGCCATATTTCAAAGGGGACACGAAGGTATTTAATTTGATTATATGAACTGGTAGAACAGACAAATTAGCCTTTCTTTTCTGTTGTAACATAACACCTTGTCTAGGACGGGGGATCTGATCATATTCACCTCGACTACAAAGCAAGTGGTGCATCTAATCAATCCCTATGGATATGCAATTCTACTGTCCATATCCAATGCAAATCACCACAACCCTTATGGCACCGTAGAATTCATATATATTCTCTAGCTGGACAAAATATAATATGATGAATTGTCGCAGTTAGAAAACGATACAATATAAAATGATAAAACCGCTACTGGGATTTGGAACTTCCTGTAGCACCTTTAAGGCCACAATTTGATCATGAACATATAAGTGATAACATTGGCTCCACAGGGGATGGCATGCTATTTGTGAGCTACTAAGAACCTATAGACCTAGTGCCTTATCCAATTGATCCCTACATATTGTATTCCTGAGAGCACCTCTGCTCCTTATTGACAAATGAAAACACTATCATAATGGGCCAAGGAGGCCACCTAGGGGAATGCCCACCTGGGGCGCATGAGTCAATCACCTAGGTGCAACACATCTTCACCTTTTGATGATTAATTAAATATATGTAAATAAATGGTTTCCTTAGTATATAAGGTGAACTGAGACTTAAATAAAGAATTCATACCTTTTCTTATGAATCTATGTGTCCCGTTTGTTTTATTTTATGAGTTTTCATTTTACTTACGACAATTTCATTTTTTAGGGTTTCTAAAGAATAACTAGTGTGCCTCCCTTCATGGATACCTCATGGTGACTCCATTTTCCATGCTTCCACCTCTAAGAGAAAKCTTATCCCATTAKCTAGCCACTCTCTCAGGGATAAAATTGTTTCCTTCAAGTTTTCCAAGGCAGAAGGGAGGGCACACCAACTGGGGTTTGCACCCTTGTTGGTTTCTCCTTTGTTGAGATGAAGTAAGTGCACCCTCTTTTATGGATGCACTGGGCCTTTCCCACTGATCCCTGGAGGTCACTCTGAGATAGCCAAAGTCTCTTGGCCACTCTTGAATCATCCCAGTTTGGATCCCCATTGCTTGGTCACCCAAACCAATGGTGCACCCCTATTCATATTTGCGCCCTTGAGGAGATTTTGGTCAGAAGTCGGATTATGGATTTTGTGCTCACCTTATCTTGTAGATCACCTTCTTGGGCATATCAATTGGTATCATAGCCTCAATATCCATGGAAAAACTTCCAATCTTGAAGATTGAGCCAAATGTTTTTGGGGTTTTAATGAAATAGTCCATATTTTTCCCATTCCAGGGTTTCCATTTTCACGCAAGAATCTCAATAGATCTCATAATCCCCAAGGATGACCAGATCTCCATAGAAATAGAGAAGAGTTCCACAAATATAAAAAAATACAAATCTCTCCCTCTAGACCAATTCAACTCTATTGCTTCAGGGTTTTGTGTCCTCTGTTCTCAAAACAGAGTTTGACCCATTTTATTTTTCAGCATTGCAAACTAGGGGTGCCTTTGATCTTTAGTTGGCCTCACAATTCCTCCATGAAAACATCCTTTGGAAGTTGACTTAGATTCCAACACGTCAAATCTCGTCCAAGATCTTGCCTTTGTCCTCAATGAGCTGCTCATAATGCAACAACAAAACAATCCAGACCCCTTCTGGTTGGTCACTTGAATCCAAGTACCCAAATTTGCTATTCAAACCAATGGATAAATTGTGGATTCTTGGATCCATAGCCTCTCCACCTATTTCAATACATGTCCAAGCCTTACCAAGGAAAGAAAGCTCCAGATTGTCGCCTTGCAATTAGAAGGACTGGCACAAACTTGGTGGGATACAGAGCAAGAGAAGACCACATTTGTGATCGATATTGGGGATGCTCTATAATCCTCTACTTCCAAACCCATCAGAACCTGGGCTCAACTTTCCAAATCTTTGCGAAATCGCTTCTACCCACCCAGGTATGTGCAATCCTTATGGATCAAATGATGCCAACTTCGACAACTCCCTTCACAAGGAGTGCAAGGCTACATAGAATTCTTCTTCAAGATGCGCCTCTTACTTCATATTTGAGATCCGTAAGAGGTACTCATATTAAAATTTATGGCTGGTTTATTAATTCAGTTCCGTCGAGAAGTAGAGATGTTTGAAAATCAAACTTTAGACAAAACATTTCAGAGATCATTGGCTATAGAAAGGAAAGTCTCTCCTAAAGGTCGTACTCCTCAGTCCTACCCCTACACCAACCCCCCCTGCCTCTCAACCATCCATCTCCCTCTTTCCACCTCCTCGGGCTCAAATCCCCACACCCAATACAAATACAAGGACACCTTGGTGCTCATTCCACAAAAATACTTCACACAATTCATCATATTGTCGAATCCTCCAAAATCTAAAAACCAACAAAACCCTACTCACTGAGCTCATTGTGCCCTCCCAAGTAGAAGATACCGAATAAGTTCCCCTGGAAAATCCCACAGAATTAGATCCTTCACTGATTCTAATGACCCATGAAGATTCAAACTCATCCACCCAACCCCTCTTCACCCATAACTACCAAATCAAAAAATCCTTGGCTTTATTGATTATGGAAAATGGAAGCCAGAAGAATTTGGTGTCTCAAGACCTTGTTAACCACCTTAATCTGGTTACTACTCCACATCCGCAACCCTATCAAATCATATGGGTCTAAAAGGATAGAACTCAACTCTTAGTTTCTAAGTGTTGTCTGGTCACTTTCGCTATAGGCCAATTCAAAGATACTATCCTTTGTGATGTCTCCCCCTTGGATTGTGCGGATTTGCTGCTCGGTATCTGATACCAAACCCAAATAAATGCTATCTATTTTGCCAAATCCCCCCAATACAAAATTACCAAAGAAGGCCACACTTATATATTAACTATAGCAAAACCCAAACCCCTGGCTACCAAAGAAAAAATACCGCATGTACACTTAAACCAATGTGTCTCTCTCTGTTTGGTGCGCCCAATAACACCAACCAATACCATGCACCCTGTTCCTGAAACAATGACTCCCCTCCTCCATGATTTTGTAGAGGTATTTCAACCTTTGGAGGGAATCCTCCCCTCCCAACACATTGACCATTCCATTCATCTCATCCTCGGATCTTCTTTACCTAATTCCCCTACTTACCGATTGGCCCCAATAGAAACAGAGGAAAGGGAAAGACAACTAACCGACCTTATCAACTCTGGCCACATCCAAAATTCATCTTCTCCCTGTGCTTCTACTGCATTTTTCATCCCTAAAAGAGATATCTCAAAAATGCGCCTTATCACTGATTACTGAGCCTTGAACAAAGACACAATAAAAAATCGTTACCCCCTACATTCAACAATTTCACTTAGTCATCAGATATAAGAAATTCACTTCTAATAAAATGACTTATTTGCTAAGACGACCTCCCACTCCAGTTATTTCCATTCTAGAAGTGTGTTGTGCTACTTATGACACATGGAAAGATCAATATGCTACTGACCCTGACTTTTGAGAGATTTGTGAATATTTTCAAAGTCCCACAGTGATCAATTAGGCCCCCTTCCTAGAATACACTATTCGGGATGGGTGGCTATATAAGTTGAATTTTCTATGTGTTCCACATTCATAATACTGCCTCTTTCTCATTAGGGAGGTGCATGCTTCAGCCTATGGGGGCCACTTTGGGACCACAAGGACCATCCAACATCTGCAATGCCATTTCCATTAGCCTTCCATGCAACCTCAAGTTGAAAAATTTATCAGAGCCTATGCATTATCCTCACAATCCAAACCATCCAAACAGAAGCATGGGTTGTATCAACCACTGTTGCTTCCTTCTCGACCTTGGGAGTCAATATCAATGGAATTCCTCAGTGGACTTCCAACAACCCAAAAGAAACATGATACAATTTGGGTAGTGGTATGCCGCTTCATCAAAATGGAACTTTTTATCCCATGCACGAAGACTACTACAACAACAAAAACACCGAAACTCTACTTCCGACATGTCTGGCCCCCTTTTGGCCTCCCAAGAACTATCATCTCAAACATAGATTCTCACTTCCTCAGCACATTTTGGAAGACCATATGGGTTCTATTCAGGTGCCACCTCAATTTTTCTAATGCATTCCATCCTTAAATGGATGGCCAAACATAGGTTGTCAATAGAGTCTTGGTTCATGCTCTCCGAAGTCACTTTGGGTGCAACAAATAATGGGACAATTACTTGCACATCCTACAACATAGCTACAACAAGGCAACACATTCTTCTACAGGCTTTTCACCTTTTGAAGTCTGCTTGGACTTCCAACCAACATCTCCAATCGAGCTCCCACTCACTTGGGCTCCTCAAGGTACCTTCCATCAACAACCGAAACAACTTTCAGCTCAACCATTTCTCCAACAAATTTCACAACATGACACTGCAGTAACATCAACACTCCAAGCAGTGTAAGATCATGCCAAGCAACGCCATGACAAACAAAGAACCTTCATGACCTTTCAACCAGGGTATCAAGTCTGGTTACACTTGGATAAGAAGTTCTTTAAAGGCTACCATCACAATATTCTCCCAATAATATATGGTTTGTATACCATACTCGACAAGATTGGAGAAAATGCATATAGGTTGGATCTTCCACCACAATTGGGAATCCACAATGTCATTAATGTAAATCACTAAAAAAAATTTGAGCCTTCCCTCTTGGAAGAACCAGTCACCATCACTCATCCAATGGACAACATTCCATATTTCCAAATCCCAATGGCCAAAGACACTATGATGGACACCTGGACTCGCTCTACAAGACACCAGACATACATTTCATATTTGGTATCCCGCCAAGGCCAAACTCCAGTTCAGGAAAAGTGGATCCCAACTGATTTATTGCACAACAAGTTTCCTCATCTTCTCATGGAAGCCGAGACGCTTCCAGATCTAAACAAGGAGGAATTGGGCCAAGGAGGCCACCTAGGGGAATGCCCACCTGGGGCACATAAGTCAATCACCTAGGCGCAACACATATTCACCTTTTGATGACTAATTAAATATATGTAAATAAATGGTTCGCTCAGTATATAAGGTGAACCAGGACTCAAATAAAGCATTCCTACCTTTTCTTCTGAAGCTATGTGTCTCGTTTCTTTTATTTTTTGATTTTTCATTTTACATTTACGACAATTTCATTTTTAGGGTTTCTGAAGAATAACCAGTGCACCTCCATTCATGTCTGCCTCCTTGTGACTCTGTTTTCCATGCTTCCATCTTTGAGAGAAATCTTGTCCCATTAGCTATCCACTCTCTTAGGGAGAAAATTATTTCCTTCAAGTGTTCCAAGGCAGAAGGGAGGGCACACCAACCGGGGTTTGTGCCCTCACTGGTTTTTCCTTTGTTGGGATGAAGTGAGTGCACCCTCTTCTGTGGCTGCACTGGGATTCTCCCACTGATCCCCAGAGGTCACTTTGAGAGAGCCAAAGTCTCCTGGACACTATCAGATCATCCTTATTTGAATCCTCATTGCTTGGTCACCCAAACCAATGGTGCACCCTTGATGATTTTTTTGTCATAAGCCAGATTATGGATTTCATTGTCACCTTCTCCTGTAGATTGCCTTCTTGGGCATATCACATATGCTACAAACTAAACTCATTCTGTAGGAAAAATCAAACTTAAAACCACATGCTCATGGAGGGAGCTTATTTATGTCCATAAACCTACACTAATCTACCTAGCTCAACTCTTTGATCAAGTAATATCAAACTTCTAGTGTAACCATGCCAACAACTATATGATACACTGGATTTCTTTGATGCCATTGATCAGAAAAAATAAAATTTTGTACAATGGAGAATCATCATAAAACCAAAATCCATACTCATAGCTGAATAATGATGCATACCTTGAACTGATAAAATAATCTAAATGAGCATCTATTGGATCATAGAAAACATGAGAGAATACCTCAATGAAGACCTCCTTTTTTTTCTTCAACTGAAAATTAGATTGCCTCCAAAAACCCTCTTCTTTACTACTTCTTCTGGTCTCATTGTTCTGCAAAAATGAATACTGATGTAGGTTGATTTCTATTTCTTTGCATAGRGTTTCCACTGGGGTAAGAACATCATTATACAAATCATTTAAACCCCTTTGAGAATTGTGAAGAATATTGTCTTCTACAACAAATTCTTTTTTACAAGCATTCTGATTGTATAATTTGCATATTTTGTGTATAAGAGATCAAATTGCACACAAMACTCTTCATAAAGGAAATCAACAGAATATTTTTTTTTACAATAAGAGTTGAATGCAACATGAAAATCTCTTAATGAAGCAACACTAGCAATAGGAAGAGATCTACACCACTCACRAGCCTTCCCTTCCAAGGAGTACCTGAACATATTCATCAAGAAATCGTCATGAATAATACCGAGCCTATGCATGCATTCATGAAAATTCAACAGGTGCTCTGCAGGATGGTCATACTCATTTCCCCTAAACCTCAGAAGACAGTGTTCCCATGCTTCTCAATATGGTACATGATTTGGTCATCAACATAACTAGTGGAGCCACCTTTGGATTCTTCAAACTCGGAGTTTCCAAGTGAAGGTTGAGTAGTCTGAATATGTCGAGCTCCATTTCACCATTTGGAGCTAGACATTTACTTTTTCATTCTCCCAGGGAATATTTTCTTCATCTCTTTCCCTGACAACGGTGCCAGAAAATGTTAGCGCTAGAAGTCGAATCTAGACTGCTATAGAGTCAAGCCTAGCACATATTGGATTGTAATATCTTAGTTGGAATGTGGTGAATCAAGTAGACTAAATTGAGAAAGGTAAATACAACAAACTGATTGTAGATCAGTCAGCTACACCATTGGGCATGGAGTCATAAACAATATGAAAATCAAAGGAAATCAATTTGTGTACCAGACAAAAGGTATATATAATGATGGATAGAAGAATGAAGAAGATGAAAAAAAGAAGAACATTCATTAGGTAGGGATCTTCTCTGCAAAATTGAATTCAAGGTACTTAAATAAAGAAGTGACTAATAGAAAATATGTAGCATATGCTTTGCTTCTCAAGAATCCATTAATAAAAGGAAACCATGATCCTCATAGTCTGCATTTTACATAAGCAAAAAGATATAAAGGGAATGCAAAATAGAGCAGTTCACATATTGATAACACACATCTTATGAATCTCTAATGGAAGAGATGATTAATACATGAATTCCCTTTGGCTTACAAGAACAACATGCTTCTCTATTGTCTCCTCAAGCTCTCTCGAGCCTTCAAGACTCAACCTCCTCTCGAAATTTCTCATGGAAATATATTGAAAAATGTTACATCATCAAATCACATGAAATAAGGAGTTCGAAACCTCCTTATGCTAGAAAAAGAATTAGTTTCAAAAAAGAAATGACACTTGTAAACTAACTACTAATTTTAGGAGAAAAATGCTAACGGTAAATCAAAGCAACTTAAATCCGGGAAATGATGCTTTGATACTTCAAATAACTGAAAGGTTATTGGAAAATCATTACTTCCAGGTGCCCTTTGAATTTCCAACTACCCCATTCATTTGTGGAACTAATCTCTTGAAAATAGAATGAAGATGACTACTTGAGAGAGCTTGACACATCAGAAGATAGGTGTCTTGTAATGTACCTCTAATTACCATAATTTTTTTTTTCTTTGTGGTGATAGATTCTCAAATTAAAGACATATTTAACTCTAATATTGCTACAAGGAGATTAAGCACTTCTTCCTCCCACATTGATTCTTACCAAATCTATTTTATAAGTGAAATTATAAGACTTTACCTCCTCCTCATAATCCTTGATTCCTTGCAATCCTATAAGTGTTTCTTTCTATTCTATTTGCATAGGCTATACTCATGTCCTTAGCAGACTATACATATATATACCAAAGTGTTTATGCAACAACCTATATATATATGTCGAATGTCAAAATACTATTGCGCCACAAAATATTTACGCAACAATTTATATACATATATATAACTATTGCCAAATACATTATGCCACCAAATATTTATGCAACATTTTATATGTATAAACATAACTATTACCAAACCTATTGCACCATAAAATGTTTAAGAAATAACCTATATCTATAAGTCCATTTCCAAATGTATTGCGCCAACAAGGCCTACCATGAGATGAGTATTATGAATGACCTTTCATAAATTTTGAAGTGGCCAATACGTTTCTTTGGGTATGGGTGGGAGAGAACTTAATGCAGTATTTGCTATTGATGTGGTCCCAGTATGTGTGAATAGCAGGGGTGGAGACGGTAGTTAAGAACCAGTTCTCACCTCACCCCTTTAGGGATAAGTGCCATTCCATTCAAATTAACTCTTGAAAGGAGGCTTTCCTTTCCTTAACGGAATTTTGATGAGTACAACAAACCATAACCGAGAAAACTAAACTATCTGCCAATTCCATTTTTCATGGATTGAGATGAGATAAAATTTGGATATGATCGAGAAGGTGTAATGACCCTTCTACCAGAGCGTTTAAGACATTTTTCAAACCCTCAGGATTTTAACGAGTTTAAGGTGTCCCTCTGAAATCTCGCCACCTTGCCCTAGCTAAAGTACTGAACTTACGAACTACCATTAAGCATCCTTAGACTAGTAGATGGGTGCTAGAGCTACCATTTTCATTGGTATTCTTTTGACGTCGGCTCTGTGTGTTCCCTGTAATTAAGATCGAGTTATCAAACCTTCACTGTAACTGCTCAATGCTTAAGTTCTGGACTCATTATGGAACCAAATGTTTTGGGCGGACCTCTGCAATTGTGACTTCGCATAAATAAGGTAAGAGCATCTGGTTAGTTGCTTTAGAAACCCTCTGTATTATAACAATAATTCAGGTTACTGAGTCGTTCGATGTGAAGGTTGCTTGACAATCTATAACTTGGATAATATAAAAGGTTATACATTTCATGAAGTCTCTGGTTTACCTTTCTCTAGTTATAGTCACTATACCCTTTGTTGTCTTATTGTATACGCCACCCCCCATTAGGTTTTAGTAAATGATCTCTCGTTTATCCGAGGGAGGCTAGAGTCTCATGAAAGAGTCCCTTCATGAAAATTACAAAGAATTGTATAATTCATCTTGTCTCTATTGTGGTCTCAACTTGTTGTCTAGTGTTGAACTAAAGACCTCTGCGATTTCGACATGCTAAGATAACTTACAGTACCAACAAATCCCCTTGAAATTTCTTATATCCTATTTGTCATTTTCTCTATCCCTACAATTTGAAACTAGTGGCCAGGGTTTTCTATATCAATCATTGAATTAATAATATATCCCCTGTAAATTGGTGCTAGCTCAACAATCAAGTAGCTTTTGTCCTGTGTGTTAAAAATATGTGTATGATGTCTATGCACAACATGTTTTTTCATTTAAATGATAGTCTAAGCTCGACAGTTAGATATGCTTCTGGTATAAAATAAATACTTAAGGTTTGTAACACTCCATATAATATACGCTATCCATGTATGAAGGGACTTAGTATAGTCACTTATTCTATTCATTATTCATGACTACTGTGTAAAGTTTTCCCTGTATTGTTTTAAATTGTTTCTTTTGAATTGATACACATAACTAATGATGGACACTGTTTGATGTGAGGGTACCCATTAGTGAGTTGTTTCCCCATCCATCCTTGACCTTGAGTGTTTTTCCAACCGAGAAACAACAAGGGAAAAGTCCTGCGAGACGAAAATCGGAAGTTAAGTAATGTCTTGGCATGATATTTTAAATAGACAATTATCATTCTGTTCATGTTTCCTCAAGTTTTCCTTGAATATAAATTTCTAATCTTCGTATGGTGATTCTTATAGGATTTTTCATCTACGCAAATATCTCAGATGTTCATCCCCGTACTCGACGCAAAAAGGTATTCGAGTTCCCTTTTGTACCCTTCCAGAGTTTGAATAGTCACGGTTGCAAATTGATGCAGGAGCATCTCCCACATCAAGCGAGCCAGCGCAGAAGCATAAGACAGCTGGGTAGGCACCAGCATGAATTTTGGAAATCACCTTGGAATTGTTGCGCAATCTTAAATGAGCCATTAAGAAGAAGCGCACTTGTATAATGTAAACGGACCTTGAGCGGATTGCTCTCATCCTTAGTAGATAGAGGCATTTATAGTAGTTAATGCAGGTAGATGGAATTTAATTCTAGATTAGACAGTTTTAGAGCACAAGAGGGAAATGAGATATAGACACCCTCATTGTGTATTGTAACATTATTATGAGCATTGTGAATTGAAGAGCATAGAAGATCATGCAGAGAGCTGTGTAAGAACACCCATTTACTAATATTTGAATTAATAGAAGAGTTTGATTCAAATTCATGGTTCTGTGTTGTTCTCTGTGTATTGATGCTGAATGATATGCTCATTTGATGTTTTCTTCCTGCTATACATTTGCTTTACATGTTGTGTATATGATTTCATGTTTATACTTTGAAGTCTGAAAGGGAGAAGGAATGAGTTTCAATTGTTTCTCTATCTGAGTAAGAATTCCTGCAAGGAGTGCAGTTGAAGTGTCCACAAGGAGTGCGTTGACAAGAATTCAGGGTTGCGTCTCTGAAGCTCAGATAGTTTTACTTTTGTTCTCATTTCCTAGAAGTGCAGTTGAGTACAGAAGTCGTGCAAGGAGTGCGCAGGCCAAGTGAAGTCTCGGAGTTGCGAATCTGAGCAGAGTGTTGAGAGACTGCTGCTGCAGGTGTGCACAGGGTCGAAGGAAATTCAGCTCTTGGAAGTGTCTGAAAGTTTCCGCAAAAAGTGTGCGCGAGAACCTTTTCTAAGGCTCAGAGTCATAAGAAAGCTCAGGAAGAATAAGGCCTTCGAAGTTGTTGAAAGATAGCGCAGGGAGTTGGTGTGTGAAGTGTTTAAGCAGACGAACAAGTTTTCACAGAGGAAGACTTGGTTCATTTTCCAGAGATCACAAGGAGGAACAGACGGTCGGTATTCTCTGAGGAGGATTCACGATATCCCGTGAGCCATTGGATCTCGCGGAGAAGTAGGGGAGATATGAGAACTATTTCTCAAGAGGTTCGAAGCTCAAGAGGGGCAGAACCGTAGATCTAAGTCACGAGGACCGTTGGATTTACGCATGAATTCACACATCGGGGTTTCGTGGGTTGAAACTCCATTACATTGCATTAGGAATCATGATATCATGATACACGATATCTCGAAAAGGCTAAGGGAACAGTGTGGGGCCACAAGTGTCAATCCGTGGACAGGTGGCATAATATATTAGGGTTTCGCAGTGAGAAGTTCCGAAACCATTACCTCAGGATTCACGATACTGCAAAATCCGAAGGGCCAATAAGGTGAAGTGAAATGAAGGGTCAAACTCGCGCGTGTGTCAGATTTTCTCCAGATCGGGGTTCGGGAGTCAGGGATACGAGTGACTCAACATCATGAGTGCCGAAATCGTGATAGAGAAAACCCCGATAGAAAAATATCATCGTTGACTATTGTCGACATTCGAGGATTTGAGAGTCTAATGCTCAACT
>JASDQU011100104.1:25118-42160 GCA_032191745.1 Picea mariana | reverse complement strand
TGTATCTCCAAAATTTTGGCCCTTATGAGTATGAAATTTTATTTTTTGTAGGTCTCTGATATTTCTTCTCTGCAATGCCACAGGTCTGATCAAAATTGGATGTGCCAAGTGGAATTTATGGTAACTTCCCCACAACTTGCTGATTTTTTTCCTTTCTAGGAGATATCACTTGTATAGAATTCCCTGCACAAAATAATTGATATAAAATTATGAAAATCATACCAAAAATACTACGATATGTCCACTATCCAATTCCATTGGTCTCACTCAATTTGGATACTCTAGTAAGAAGTTATGATTGTTTTACCTGGAACACCTGCTTGAGACTAGTCAATAGGACTAGTCATATACCCTATCTTCAACAGGGTGAATCTACAAATTTAAGATGAACCAGAAGCTGAAATTGTTACCATAGATACCTTACTAATTTTTTTGAATAGCTTCTGGAGTTCACAGTCTTGATCCGTCTACTAAATATCCTCCAAGTCGTTCCTTCTTAATCGTTGTAGAAAAAACGTTATAGTGAAAATGACAAGGTGTCTCAAATGTAGCAGCGAAACTCAAAGACCTTGAGCTCTGATACCATATGTTAGGAACCAAATATCAATATAGCATACAAAAACCTCAGAATAAGTACTAAGCGCCTTGAAAAAGAGAGAAATTCAGATAATAAGCCTCTTCAAGGGGGCAACCTCCTTATGCCCACATAAATGTCCAATTACCAGATGATTCCAAATGAAAATGTATCCTTGGTATATATAGGAGACTAGGAGGTATAATTTGTTGGACAACTGAGAGGGGGGTGGGGGGGTGGTGAATCAGTTTTTACCGTGCTTAAAAAATTATGCTTATTTTAAACTCTTTACAGAGCACTTAATGACAATCACAATAATGCAGAGAGGTAATCAATAGAACATTCGACATCAATCACACATATGAAATATACAGAGACAGATATTTCTTGAGGAAACCCATAAAGAGTAAAAACCTCTTCTTGTTGGTATGATAAGTAATCTTTACATTCTATACATTATCATACATATGAGCTCCAACTCATTTTGAGGCTACAACCTCTGTTTTGCAAGCTTCAACTTGCTGAGAGCACCAACTCTCTGTTTTCTCTAGCACCTACTAGAAGGAAGCACCAACTCCCTGGTTTCTCTAGCACCCACTAGAAGGAAGCACCAACTCCCTAGTTTCTCTAGCACCCATTAGAAGGAAGCAACAAATCCCTAAGTATTCCAGCACCAACTGGATGGAAGCACCAACTTCCAGTCACACATGCACCAACCTGTATAACAGAGAACAACAGTTCTCCCTTGCACCACCCTGGTTTCTCTGGCTGCAACCAGATGGAAGTTACAACTCCCTATGTTCAAGAACCCACTTGAACCTCTGACGACAACAGTCCTCCCTAGAACCTCCCTACCACCCTGAAATATCAATCTTTGCTACTGAAACTTATTACAGTGATATAATGTTTATCAATGACTTACCAGTCTCATCATTGTTCTACTACACTGCCCTGCGTTGTCTACCTCACTGTATTCCTGCACACATGCCTTGTGCTTTCTGTTCTTCTACCTTTTATGCTCTATGCGCCATGTCCATTCAATGCACCATTCCTCTTCTGTGTATTTCAACTGTTGCACACTGCCTCCTTCTACATGCCTGAATCACTCTCAACAACAGCCTCCATCTCTTCTCTATTCTACGTATTTATACTATCTGTGCACCTTCTTCATCCTCCACGCATAGTGTCCTCTACATGATCTTCACCATTCCATGGTTCTGCTCATCGGGTTGTTCACTGCCACCCCACTTTTGTTTTGCTTCGCTCGCTCAAGCCTTAAAAAGAAAAACTACATCTCACTTCTTTCTATTCCTCATCTGTTACTCATCTTTGAGTTTTATCTCACTCTGCGCATACTGTTGGTCTCACACTGCGCATACTATAATTTTCCCTTCTTTACAGTTCAACTCATTTTTTATTCATAACAACCAACCACACAAAGCCACTGCATGTTTCTTTTATGCACTACAACCCCTTCGGTTACTCCTCAAAACCCTAGAACAATGCTTCAGCAACTGAAACACCAACCGTCCAAGAACCATGATTCGGTTCTGCTAACTGAATCGTAACTAAACAATTAATCATGAAGATCATCAATAGCCCTTCGATCAGATGCTCAAATAACCAGCACCATTGGATTAAATTCGTACGGTCTTGCATTTATTTCTCCATTTCGCATTTCGGCATTTCGGCATTCCGCCATTCCTATGTTGTGAGGCATCTCAACTCTCCAAGTCGTGATCTCCGAAATGGAGATTAGCTTCATTATAGCTCCTCCCTTGAGCCTTCGTCGATGTGACCATAGGTTATGACCAGGAGCCAATTCTGAACACACATTTTTCATTTCACGTTTCGGGGATTCTGTGAAGAGTCGTCTCGACTCTCCATGTCCCAAACTCTGAAATGGAGCTTGTCTCTTCGAGATATTCTCTATAGCTCTTCGACGATGTGACCAAGCGCTTATCCATAAAGAGATTTCACAATTTTACATTTCGACATTTCGCGATTTTTCATATCGCGAGTTCGAGAGGTTAGGGAACCCTATTCCTTTGACTTTCCAGTCAGCGAAATGATGATCTTTTTCCACGTGTCCTATGGACCCAATGGTCTAGATCTTATCGTGATTTTGAAATTTCATGGGCCTTCGTCGTGTCTGATCAACGGTCCAGATCAATCCTCGATCCGACGACTAGGATTATTTCACAATTTCGCATATCATGAGTTAGATAGGTTAGAGCACTCCTTCCTTTGATCTTTCAGTCAGTGAAATGCCAATCTTTTGCCATGTGTCCTCTGGCTTCAATGACCAGGATCATTTCACAAATTCGCGAGCTTCGTTGTGCCTGTTTTGGGATTTCGACATTTCGCATTTCTCAACTTTGGGACTCCTGTGATAAAGAGTCTCGACTCTTGACTCCTCCAACTCCCGATATCTGAAACTCCGAAATGGAGTCTTTGTTGATGTGCCTGTTTCGAGATTTCGACGTTTCGCATTTCGCAACTTCGGGACTCCTGTGATGAAGAGTCTCAACTCTTGACTCCTCCAACTCCTGGTATCCGAAACTCCTAAATGGAGTCTTTGTTGATGTGCCTGTTTCAAGATTTCAGCGTTTCACATTTCACAACTTCGAGACTCCTTTGATGAAGAGTCTCGACTCTTGACTCCTCCAACTCCTGGTATCCAAAACTTCGAAATGGAGTTAGATCAACGGTCCACAATCTTGATGATTCGACGGTCATCGGGAAATATAAATGGGATCCAACGATCACTATTGAACTTGCCATGGCCATGCCATTATCACTGCGCTGTTGATCGTGATCTTTTCCATCAATGAAAAACACGTATACTCTGCACTATCTCTTCTGATCTTATCGAGCTTGCTCTGCTGCGTCTTCCAAAATACTTCTGGTGCCCGCCTGGCACATTCTTCTTGTACTTAAGCCATCGTCATTGTTGTAATTTCCATCAATGACAAGAACACGCTGCCTGTAAAATATGCCAACAATCTCCCCCTTTGGCATTGATGGAAACAAAGGCACCCAGACTCTTTTCTCCCCCTTTGACATCAATGTCAAAGAACACATGCTCCCCCTGAGCTGTTGCAGTATTTTTAGGAGGTATCAGATATTAAACCAACACAAATTCCCCCTGACAGGATGGACTCTCTTATTTGAGGTCTGCAGAATATTTGTATCTAAACCAGAGTCTTCTCCTTCTGATTCTTGGACCTGTTCATCTTCAGCTTCCAATGTATCCTCTGTAGAATACTCAAAATTGCTCACCTCTCTTACTGGGACTCCTTCATCAACCTTTTCTTGTCATAACTGGATGACTCCCCCTGTCACTGCTCTCTCTCTACTTCTGACTGCTTTCCCCTTTTGTTCCTAAAAGGTTAGCTTTCCCTGACAAGGTCTTTCCTCTTGTTATCTCTACAGGATATCATGTATATCATTTTGTAAAACAAAATGTTGTTGTTGAAGATGTTTCTATCCTACTGAAAAACTGTGTAATTGTAGCTTGCACTTTTTAAATAACCCTTGGATCTCCCCATTAATTCTCATCTATCTCTATTACTGCAATTTCATTTTTCTTCCATGATGCATACAATCCAAGGCTTTTATGACCATATTCAATCACAAGAAAAAACCGCTACAACCACTCTCATACCTGCTTTTCTTTTTCACAAACGAAGGACTTGTATCAGGTTTCTTAGGAGTACTAATTTCTTCTTTGTTGTATCCAATACCAGATTTGTCATTTTGTGATCTCTGACTATCCAAGAGCTTATCCAGGGTCATGGAGTTGTTTAAGAACTTGCTTTGGGTGTTTGACTTCTCAACCTTCAAAACTTCAGCTTCCATCTTATGACATGATTCTTCTTCTGCTTCTTCCATGGGATAGATGCTAACTGAACATTCTTTTATTGTATTTGTGTCTTCTTCTTTACTTGCAAGGGGGGATTCAATATCAACATTGTTTTTTGTCCTTATGCTTTTAGCCACCACTTGTCCTGATTTTACAGACTTTATCTTACAGTCTTTGGAAAGGACCACCTCTTTACATCCTCTGTCACACATTTGACTTACATTAAGATAATTATGTTTCATCCCATCTATAGGAAGATCATCCTGAGAATCTCCTTTTCCATTACTTAAACTCACCATCCCTTTATCATTGTTTTTACCTGGTTCATCATTTTCAAGGATCACATTTCCTGTTTTGATTTTGCTTATAAGCAGAAGCCTATCCTTTTCTCCAGTCATGTGCTTGGAACATCTATTGTCTATATTCCAGGGGTTTTTTTGTCTTTGAGATGACAACACTAATCCACACTTATCACTTTCTTTCTTCTTCCAAACCTTGACATTTTCAGCACAGGAATTCAAATCTAATTTATAGTTCTTTAAGCGAAAATCAACAGCTTTATGTCCATAGTTATGACAGATGTAGTATTATGGTCCGTTGATTAAAGAGTCAAAACGATTGTTATGCTTAGCCTGTGTCCTTTTCCCAGCCATCAAGTGATTTGGAATCTGTGGAGGTCATTTACTTGGGTGTCTCATTCATTGTTGTGGTAGATATCTATACCTTGAATGTCTTGCTTGCTCATATCTAAATTTTAAAGAACAGTTTACAACTTCGTGACCAAAGTTAGAACAAAAAAGACAATATCCATAGAAAAATCCTTGGTAGCTAGAAAATGGTTGTCTTCTTTGAGCAGGTCGATTTCTTCCATGCTAATGATTTCCTTGAGCAGGGAGTGCATTATTTATTTGTTCTACAGATTCAGTCCTGGCACCTTTTTCTTTACTCCTCCTGGGCGGCTGATTGTCTTCCTTTGTTTCTGCAGGTTTGTTGTTGTCATTGGTTGTAGATTTGACAAACTTGATGGGTTCTTTGTTTCTTGGCTGACCACTACTTGATCCCTCTTCATAACCCATACCATTTTTCAGCTTTGGATTCCTTTGCTGATTCAGAATGGTGGCTAATCCTTCTGAGGCTTTGATACTTGATAGATTTTGATGATACAGGGCTTGAAACTTCTCCAACTCTTTCCTAGTTTTCACTATTTCTTATTCTAGAGCTTTACATCTTGCCTTCTTTTCTGATAACTGTTGTTTCAGAATGTCCTCGATTTTATTTGCCTCTTCTAATTCCATTTTTAGCAGGGAAAATTCTTCATCAGGATGATTACTGTCTTTCTCGAACTGTATCAGCAATTGTTTTTTCTTTCTCTTCTTAAGTATGAGTCTGTCAATCTCTTCCAAAGCACTGATCAGCTCTCTTTCTAAGTCAACCACAGCTTCTTCATCATTATCATCATTGCCTATGTGTTTATTATCATAATCCTCTTTGGCCATAAGCATGAAGTCATTTACCTTATCTTCACAGGAAGAGTCACTATCGGTGTCTTCTGAGAAGTCATCATTGTTTACACATATACTTTTCTTTCTATCAAATATTTTGGATTTGTACTTCTCTTCACCTTAAGAGTTCCGGTCCTTCTTCTTGTGTGGACACTTATTTGCAAAGTGACCTATCTTACCACAGTTAAAACATTTGAGGGGAATCTTGCCTTGATATTTTCCTCATCCTTTCTTTAACCTTCTCACAAATTTTGCCTCAATATCATCTAAATCTGAATCAGTATCCTTGTCTGCTTTAAAAGATGCTTCTCCAGTAATGGATTTATCTTTGTTGATTCTCATTTCATATGCAGTTAAAGTTCCTAGGAGTTGATCAATGGACAGAGTTTTAAGATCATTTAGTTCTTCTATTGCAAATACTTTTGGATTAAATTTATCAAGCAAAGATCTTAAAATCTTCTGAACTAAAATTGATTCTTCAATCTTCTCACCAAGACCCTTCATGGCATTCACAAGTTCTTAAACTCTTAAAAAATACTTTCTAACTGTTTCATCTTCATTCATCTTTAGTTGTTCAAACTTCAACCTAAATGTTTGAAGTTTGGCATCTTTTACTTTCTCATTTCCTTCATAGTTGCTAATAAGTTTATCCCACATTTCTTTGGCAGTTTGAAGATGCATCACCTTTACAAAATTGGCTTCTGTAAGTCCATTCAAGATAGCATTCATTCCCTTAGCATTGAAGCTAAATTCTATCTTATCATCCTTGGAAGCTAGCACAACAGGTTTTATGTATCTAGTCTCTACTACATCCCAAACATCAGCAACTAAGGCGATTAGGTATGTTCTCATTCTAACCTTCCAAAAGGAAAAAATTGTTCCATCAAATAGAGGAGGCTTAGTGGATGAAGTCCCTTCATGACTTGTCATGTTTAAGCTTACAGATCTACCTTTAGATAAAATGAACCTGCTCTGATACCAATTATTGGACAACTGAGACGGGGGGGGTGAATCAGTTGCTACCATGCTTAAACAATTATTCTTATTTTAAACTCTTTACAGAGCACTTAGTGGCAATCACAATAATGCAAAGAGGTAATCAATAGAAAATTCGACATCAATCACACATATGAAATATACAGAGACAGATATTTCCTGAGGAAACCCACAAAGGGTAAAAACCTCTTCTTCTTGGTATGATAACTAATCTTTACATTCTATACATTATCATACATATGAGCTCCAACTCATTTTGAGGCTATAGCCTCTGTTTTGCAAGCTGCAACTTGCTGAGAGCACCAACTCTCTGTTTTCTCCAGCACCTACTAGAAGGAAGCACCAACTCCCTGGTTTCTCTAGCACCCACTAGAAGGAAGCACCAACTCACTGGTTTCTCTAGCACCCACTAGAAGGAAGAAACAACTCCCTAAGTATTCCAACACCAACTGGATGGAAGCAACAACTTCCAGTCACACATGCACCAACCTGTATAACAGAGAACAACAGTTCTCCCTTGCACCACCCTGCCACCCTGGTTTCTCTGGCTGCAACCAGATGGAAGCTACAACTCCCTGTGTTCAAGCATCCACTTGAACCTATGAGGACAACAGTCCTCCCTAGAACCTCCCTACCACCCTAATATATCAATCTTTGCTACTGAAACTTATTATAGTGATATAATGTTCATCAATGACTTACCAGTCTCATCATTGTTCTGCTACACTACCCTACTTTGTCTGCCTCACTGTCTTCCTGCACACATGCCTTGTGCTTTCTGTTCTTCTGCCTTTTATGCTTTGTGCGCCATGTCAATTCAATGCACCATTCCTCTTCTGTGTATTTCAGCTGCTGCACACTGCCTCCTTCTACACACCTGAATCACTCTTAACAACATCCTCCATCTCTTCTCTATTCTGCATATTTATACTATCTTTGCACCTTCTTCGTCCTCCATGCACAGTGCCTCTACATGCTCTTCACCGTGCCACGGTTCTTCTCATCAGTTTGTTCACTACCACTCCACTTTTTCTCTGCTTCGCTCGCTCAAGCCTCAAAAAGAAAAACTGCATCTCGCTTCTATCTATTCCTCATCTGTTACTCATCTTTGAGTTTTATCTCACTCTGCACATACTATTGGTCTCACACTGTGCATATTGTAATTTTCCCTTCTTTACAGTTCAACTCATTTTTTATTCAGAACAACCAACCACACACAGTCACTACATGTTTCTTTTATGCCCTACAACCCCTTCGGTTACTCCTCAAAACCCTAGAACAACGCTTCAGCAACTGAAACGCCAACCGTCCAAGAACCATGATTCGGTTTTGCTAACTAAATTGTAACTGAACAAATAATCATGAATATCAACAATAGCCCTTTGATCAGATGCTCAAATAACCAACACCATTGGATTAAATCCGCAGGGTCTTGCGTTTATTTCTCCATTTCGCATTTTGGCATTTCGACATTCCTATGTTGTGAGGCATATCGACTCTCCAAGTCGCGATCTCTGAAATGGAGATTAGCTTTGTACTAGATCCTCCCTTGAGCCTTTGGTGATGTGACCAAAGGTTATGACCAAGAGCCAATTCTGAACACGCATTTCACATTTCGCGTTTCGAGGATTCTGTGAAGAGTCGTCTCGACTCTCCATGTCCCAAACTATGAAATGGATCTTGTCTCTTCGAGCTCTTCTCTACAGCTCTTCGACGATGTGACCACCAGCGGTGACCAAGCGCTTATCCATAAAGATCTTTCACAATTTCGCATTTCAGCATTTCACAATTTTGCATATCGCAAGTTCGAGAGGTTAGGGAACCTCGTTCCTTTGACTTTCCAGTCAGTGAAATGACGATATTTCACCATGTTTCCTATGGACCCAACAGTCCATATCTTATTGTGATTCTGAAATTTCATGGGCCTTCATCGTGTTTGATCAACGGTCCATATCAATCCTCGATCCGATAGCTAGGATTATTTTGCATATCGCGAGTTAGAGAGGTTATAGCACTCCTTCCTTTGACCTTTCAGTTAGTGAAATGCAAATCTTTCGCCATGTGTCCTCTGGATTCAATGGCCAGAATCATTTCACAAATTCACGAGCCTTCGTTGTGCCTATTTCGGGATTTCGGCGTTTCACATTTCGCAACTTTGAGACTCCTATGATGAAGAGTCTCGACTCTTGACTCCTCCAACTCCCGATATCCGAAACTCCAAAATGGAGACTTTGTTGATGTGCCTGTTTCGGGATTTCAGCGTTTCGCATTTTGCAACTTCGGGACTCCTATGATGAAGAGTCTCAACTCTTGACTCCTACAACTCCCGCTATCTGAAACTTCGAAATGGAGTCTTTGTTGATGTGCATGTTTCAGGATTTTGGTGTTTCCCATTTCGCAACTTCGGGACTCCTGTGATGAAGAGTCTCAACTCTTGACTCCTCCAACTCCCGGTATCCGAAACTCTGAAATGGAGTCAGATCAACGGTCCACAATCTTGATGATTCGACGGTCATCGGGAAATCGAAATGGGATCCAATGATCATTGTTGCTCTTCACTGTTGAACTTTCCATTGCCATGCCATTATTGTTGCGCTGTTGGTCGTGATCTTTGCCATCAATGACAAACACGCATACTCTGCACTGTCTCTTCTGATCTTATCGAGCTTGCTCTGTTGCGTCTTCCAAAATACTTCTAGTGCCCGCCTGGCACATTCTTCCTATACTTAAGCCATCATCGTTGTTGTACTTTCCATCAATGACAAGAATATGTTGTCTATAAAACATGTCAACATAATTACAACTAATGGACTAAAGCTGACATAAATAAAATAGCATTACTAATGTAATATGCCCCAATTAAAGGGTAATGAGCCAATATTTAGGGCTTAACAACATTCTTCCCACTATGCATTGTGTCAAACAAATGAGCTACTAGAAGGTACTCATAATTGTATGGGAGTCTATTGAGTTATACAGAAAATTGCTTCATACTTCAGGGAAGTCCATTGTGTGAACTTATTGATAACATAAAATGAATCACATTGTCATTATACAATAATTGCAAAAGTAATCATTGACAAGTTACATATGTGAATGTAATTGAAACCAATGGAATACCATGGAGACTTCTATCATAAGACTTCTTCCATTATTGTGGGGTCATTCTTAGTCATTTTGTTCCATTCGTTTCTTCACCATTTAAAATATGTTTCTCAATTGTTATGTAGGTATGATATTTTGGGAAGAAATGTATGTACTCATCACACTAATTGAATGTAAAGATATAGTTTTTGGACCACATATTGGACAGCCATATTTACCCTTTGTTTGAATCCCACAAGATATATACAATAATGTTGTTAGTAAACTACAAATAATGATAGATGATTTAATGTTTGAGTGCACTTTACATACCACATAAATGTAATATCCCAGGTGCATCATGAATTGTCCATGTAAGTATACCATTTATTAAATTGGAATTGTCTTTGTCTTATTGCTTTTGATATGACATATATAATGATCTCAGCCCAAAAAAATTTAGGTTCATTGATAAGAGGCTAAATACATACATTATATCTAACTTGATATTTCCATGCTTATTTCAAAACAAATGTATTAAATACGTTGTTCATGGTACATCATAAATATGTAATGAAAAATAACAAAGAGGTGGTATGTTGTAAACAGTTGGAATATAAAGACTTGAAACTATCAATGATAACATTGCATGCTCCTTCTTGATTGAAAACCAAGGATGAAGATTATTGTTTAAAAAAAAAAC
Organism: Picea mariana; assembly: GCA_032191745.1. NCBI lineage: Eukaryota > Viridiplantae > Streptophyta > Pinopsida > Pinales > Pinaceae > Picea > Picea mariana. The sequence goes on along the minus strand of JASDQU011100104.1, from coordinate 31,436 downwards.
TAGCCACATCGAGTAAATAATATCATCTATATAAATGGATCAATACAATCTGTTGCTAAGGAAAGATTAAAATTGTAGAGTTTTGTCTCTAAATATGAGCCATTTTTCCTTGGTGTCCCTAAATGTAGAACCATATGTAGCCTTCCACTTAACACCATCATGTCTCCTCATTTGAGCATGATAATCCATAAATTGTTCTATGTTCTTGCACTTGAACAATCACTGAAAATGTAGAATGATCGGGATGTGATGAAGAACTTTCCAGGGCATGTTATTTTCCATTTGATCAATGCAATATCTAATAATTTTACATTTGTCACCTGATCAATGCTTCAAATATGTTTTCCCTTCTCCATAATACATCATTCAATCATTACGACATGCATCAATTGTTTGATGCTTCATTCACATAAATTCATTGTGGATCATATTATCATTGGATAATAATCAAACTCCCCTAATAGGTGCCCATTTGTCCCACAATGTCTTTTAGCTACTAATTTAATATTCTTTATATCTTCATACACTTATATTTTTTGCATGGACAATAGCATTCATAGTCAGTACCTTTCCAAGATGGTTTTTTAGGACTAGGGTTTTAGCAAGTGTTATAATGTTCAAAATCATTAGATTCATAAAAATTGAAACCACCAATCTTAACCCTAACTCTTTAAGAATCCCCTCTTTCATGTGCATATGCATCTCCTCTATTAGATATTTCTTATTGTATTTAGGGGAGATTACGATTTCACCGTGCAATAAATAGAGATACAAAATATTATCTTTTTAACCAAAGTACCTTGCTTTTTAAATCTAAGTACTACGCTTATGATTTCACCTTTCCCCCTATTAACCTAAGCAATATATTTCCTTTTTAAATATTCTCTTTTCCATAATTCCATATTAATTACATATATTTTTCATCTACAGGAAAACATCATTTGTTCAACTTCTACCTCAGAAGAATACCCTTTTTAAATATTCTCTTTTCCATAATTCCATACTAATTATATATATTTTTCACCACCTTTCAGATTCTATTGTGGATACAATTGAAATGAAGTTAAGACATCAATATATCAACATCGTGACATCGATAAAACAACACGCAAACATGGTTAAAGTGGCATTTCAATAAAATACTACTAATGGCAATTACGATGAAAATGGAAAGTCATCAATCCCATCGTGATTATAAGACATTAACATGCATTGATATACCAACACCAATGAGTTTATTTTGGGGAGTTGCAATGAATTCTGAGGCCAAAAAATTTTGTCAAAATTTATGTCACAATAAACATTGTTTTTGAACCCAAAGAGTAGTAGTAAACAATAAACATCCAATAGAATTAAAAATCACGTGAAAATCTTATGCAATCTGATGGGTATTCTATATGCACTAAAAACACACTAAAACCCCTCAATTAAATTTTCAACCCGGGGTAAGTAAACTTAGAGTTGTAGCAATATATATGCCAAGCTAGAAAGGTTGGAGGTAGTATAGTCTAATTAAGGAGATGGGATATTGAAGGGCTAATCTACTCAAGCAACGACTACTAATGATCAAACCCTAATAAGAAACTTAAACTATGTACCCTAAGTAACCTTTGAACAAAGGATCGGTGGATAGTTCTAAGAAAGCAAATGAAAACCCTACTTAAATCAAATTAACTTAATCATGACAATAAGAAAACACAAACTATCTACCTAATAAGGAATAACAACAACAAACTACCTTAATTAACATATTCAAATTCAATAAGGAACTATCCCATAAAAGAAAGTAAATAGACAAGCAAATACCCTATCAAAGCAAAATAGACATGCAAGAAACTACCCTATTAAAGAAAGTAAACAAGCAAGCAAACAACTAACTAACCTATGATAACTTCTACAACAAGTAAACTAATCAAAATTACTCAATAAGCAACTAATCAAACTAATAAGCAAGTGAACTCTATTCTTAAATTAAATTTCACAATAACTTCTAATTTATAAAAGGAAATCTTAATCTACTAAATTCAAAGCATCAACAACTACTCTTTATTCTACGATAAGGAAACTATTCTTTAATTTACCAAAGCAAAAAGACTATTCTCTAAAAAGAAAGGAAATTATCCTCTAATATATAAAAGAAAGGAAACTCAAATACAATGTTGATGGTTATGTCTCTGGTGTCTTATGATATCACGATGACATTTAACAATTAACGATAACTCAAGAGGGATAAACTCAATATTGACTTCGATAGAAAAGTGAAAAGTGTGAATTAGACAATCCAATGAGAACTTAGCCATTATAGAAGCAACATCAACTATCATGCATATCCATGTGATTCTTCAATTTATGCACTACTCATCAATAATATAAAAAAAATATTTTATTAAATTCAAATGTATTCTACACTAATATAAGAAAATTCATACTACTTAGATTCATAACTGAAAACTAAACTTAATGATCAACTTCGAATTAAAATTGCAACCTAGATCTAGAAAAGGAAATTGCATAAAGTAAACTAAACTAATCCTATTTTAACAATTCAAATTGCAAAAGAGGAAATGCTCATAAAACATAATTTAAATCCTATTTTCTATTTCAGCATATGACAAGAAATTAGATGAGAAAACTAACTAACAACCAGATAAGAAAAACTAAACAACAAATAGATAAGCAAATTGAAAATGAAAACTAAAACTAACAACTATCCATCCACCAAAACCTTGCAAAATAAATCATGAACTAAATACCCTGTAGCTAGTTCCTACTAATTAAAAAGTCATTTCATATTAACACTAGCCTCCACAATAACCTGCAAAACTGAACTAAAACAATTAAATTATAAACAACAATTTATACAGTAAAGAAGCATAATGAAAACTCATGTACAAGAAATAAATAAAATGACGACTACATTTTTCAATTCACAAGAAAACTAATTAGATATTCACCCAGATTGTTGGTGGGGCCCCCAACAAGTCATGGCCACTCTTCAAAGACAAACCACGAGATCAAAAACACTAATTCAACATTAAAATAAGAAATGCAATTTTACACAGTCTTAGAAAAATGTGTCTAAAAATATAAAAATGGAGTTGAACTGTCTTTTTCTCTCTAACACTATTTGTCTAATCACTGAGGTGGTATTTATAGATTTACAAGCTGAGAGGTTGACGACTGGAAGGTTGACCTTCTCTAAAAACAACAAATCGCATTCAATACATCCTAACTTTCGGTGGCTTCTAGAAACAAGGCGAGCCAATAATCACCCAGCATAACAACCCAAATTGAGTTGTCATGAGCTCAGTAGCTGGAGGCCACGCGCACAAGCAAAACCCATGTCTCTGATTCGCCCATTGTTGGTCATCGATATGATAACCTCCAAATCGCCCATGGTTTTAGTGTAGGACGGAGTGCCGAATGGAGTGCTGGATGGAGTACCGGACTGATTGTTGGATGAAGTACCGGACGAAGTGCCGAAAGCAAAAATGATCTGTGATATTGCCCTGTGACACACAGAATGTGAATCAGTTTCCTGAAATCATTAAAACATGTTGAATTACAATCAAAACCATCATAAAACATGAATCATGCATACCTAGTATGAATCATGGTGATTTAACACAAAAACTCTTCCAAACTCTTCAAAACAGAAAAATACATATACACATTTGGTCAAAAAGGATCCAATCAACATCATTATATTAACCATATCGCGGGCCCAACATTACCCCCACACCTAATATTTTTTAGGTCCCACTGCAAACAAAAAGAAATTTCCCCTCATGGCTAAGCTCGCTGAGGAGGATCAGCTTTAGAAGATTCTCCTTCTTGCTGTGAATATTTTTTCTTATGCCTCTTGTGTTGCTTCAATTGTGCCCTGAGGTGGCGATTGGCTTTGGTCATCTTGTCAACCAACCTTTGAAGGGAATTCACCTTTGCTTGGAGGACTGCATTATCATGGTGAAGATGTGTGTCCATAGTCTTCTTATCTTCCAATTTTTGTAGCAGCTGAAAGTTCTCTTGTTGTAGTTTCTCAATGGCTAGAGTAGGATCAGATATCTCGGAGGAAGGATTAGATCCTTTGAAAGATGTATAAAGTCTATCAGTCTTAATATTTGGGGAAGGCATCGGTGAGGTAGGAGTAATAGGGGGTTGATGAGGAGAAGTAGGTTCAGATTGTGTCTTTCTTTGCAGCTTCAATTCATCTACGGAAACTTCCCTAAGTCTATTGTGAGGACTCTCGAGATCAGAGGACACTTGGATAGGGTCTGAGGTAGTCAGGGGTTTTGCGTAAGGTTTTCCTCTTGTGCTCTAGGTACTTTTTTGAAAGGGTCCTCTATTGAATCGATTAGATCCTCTCCCATTTGTGGGAACTATAAGAAAGTCTTGTTGAATTACTTCTTGTATCTTCTTAGGTGTAGGTTCATAAGATATTGAAGGCATCTGGAGATTAGCAATAGGCTTCTTAGTCTTTTTTCCCGATGAGGCTGCAAGGGTTTCAACAAGCTTCTTGGATTTTTGTTATGGTAAAGAAATGGCTTGTGCAGGAGGGTTTGGAGTCCTTAGAGAGTGGGGTTTGGATGGAGAAATAGAACTTAGATCCAATGTCTTTTTTCTAGTCTTGATTGTCAAGTGAGGGTTTGCAAATTGATAAATGAGTGCATCCCAAGTTTTCCCCTGTCTTTCTAATTCGACTAAAACAAGGAGTTTGATAAGGCCATGGTGAAAGAGGTTGTTGTGCAGGTTGGTTACATTCTTCCTCACTTGAGAGGACATCTTCTCCAAGCTCTTTAAAAGGTAGAAGGGAAAAATCAATGGTTTATTGAACTGAAAGTGGGCTAACAATCGAAGTGACAAGATTTAAAAGTGGAATATCTACCTTCACATGTGATCAACCTGGTGATGGCTATGAGAGGGTTGATCATCTCCTCTTTTGTCCACTCCTTGGAGTATCCTTTAGCTCTAGAGATGTTCTGGAATTCTGGTTTAAAAACCCTGTTATAGCTTGATCGCAACATCTGTTGGTTTTTAAACCATTTATCTCCCTCTTGGAAGCTTCGTGGTTGCAGCTATGGATTCCTATAAGACCCCAAAGGTGAGAGACCCCACGCGTGTTGTCTTACCATCAAAACTGAGGGAAAATTGCATTAAGATGCCATCGTAGTGGCCCTATAAGTGGGACAAAATGTCCCCCAGCCTGCGTGCAAAAATACTTCCCTGCATTGTGCAAACTCAGGGATGGCGAAAAGGTCTACGTAGGAAGAGGGCTCATACCTTTTGGGCATTGTGATGATGTGAAGGAATGGTCAGAAGGAGAAATTCATAGAGAAAGGGTGCGATCAGGCTAAGGAAAGGCACGATTATGCAGAGGTCGAGCGCAATTGAATAGAGGAATGAAATAATCAGAGGTTGAGCATGTTTAAAAATAGGGGAACACAAATGAGAAGAGGTGAATTGGAATGACCAGAGGTGAATTGGAATAATGGGATAACCCAATTCCATTTTTGAGTGCGCCTAGGGTGGAATTTGTTGCACACATGTGTGCACGAGTTGCCATGTGTGAGCGATTTTGAATTTGAAGGCACATTTTTGGGGGAAATCATAATGATACGAAGTTAGATCAATTCCAAGTCTTTTGACTTGGAAATTCGATCATAAAAATTTCTAAGGTTTGCATCATTCGATCTTGATTGCCATGAACTAATTCAATTAAGTGTTATTAATTCCTAGTTACCTAAAATTGTGGACAATTACTAGTGTGTATTTCCATATGACACTTCGTTCAGCACCTCATACGGAACTTCACACGACACTCCATATGTACCTATGTGCTAAATGCATTTTTACCTCCTGTAATGGATAGCCTGCAATCTTGGAATGGTTATGACAGTCACAGTGATTAAGAGCAGAGGCAGAGTGTTCCATTGTTATTTATTTTTCCACCATGCTTACTCAATCCACTCACATAAGACATGTAATTTCAATCCTATAATGAACATTCTGTAATGAAAATAAACCAATAAAGTGGTTTGTTAAGGATATGTACAACAATTTATAGCACACAGGGGATTTAGCATTTCAAAAATAAAATGATTGTTGATGTAATAAACTATATCATGAAAACAATACATAAATTTTTACAAAGATGTACTTCTCTAGGCAGTGATCATTTGTCAAATCATGAACCCTTTCCCCACACCTAAGTATTGTGACACCTCACAATAAAAAATATAGGAAAACAGTGAGTTCTCCCAATAGTCGAAGATTTACAACTTGTTAAGTGTAGAGATAAATTTCACAGATTGGTCTGAC
>JASDQU011100104.1:5781-16744 GCA_032191745.1 Picea mariana | reverse complement strand
AAAGAATTGCTCCATCTGAAGTATCCATGTGATTGGGTCCTTGCCATCAAACTTCCTCATATCAATCTTAGGAATGTGGTTGGTCTTCAAACCAAAGTTGGAGTTTATCCATTCTTGATTCACCTTCCTTGTGTCCTCATCGTGAATTTCATGGGATGCATTTTCACTTTCAGGTGTCTTCTCTGTTACGAAATGTTTCAATACTTCCATGATCTCCCCTTTTAAACCATCCAACTTAGCTTCCATTGAATCCATCTTATTTTGTAGTTCATTTATGTCCCTACGCATTTCTTCACCTTCATAAAGAGTCCAAATCGGATTTTCTTGAGGCTTATTTGGTGTATAAGTTCCCTTTTTTGGTGGCATGTTGGTCAAGTATCACTTTTGAACCTTGATTTTTAGGTGGTTCTGCTAGACAATTTTTCTTCGGTTGTATCTCCCAAGTTTCGGCCCTTCTGGGTATGAAACTTTCTTTTATGTAGTTCTATGATATTTCTTCTCTGTAATTCCATAGGTATGATCAAAATTGGATGTGCCAAGTGGAATTTACAGTAACTTCCCCACAACTTGCCTATTTTTGGCCTTTTGAGGAGATCTCACTTGTATAGCGTGCCCCAGACAAAATAATTGATATAAAATTTTGAAACTCACACCAGAAAATACTACAGACTGTCCACGATCCATTGAAACTAGTCCCATGCAATTTGGATACTCTAGGAAGAAGTTATGATTTTTTTACCTGGAACACCTTCTTGAGACTAGTCAATAGGACTAGTCAGATACCCTATCTTACATAGGGTGTATCTACAAATTTAAGATGAACCAGAAGCTGAAATTTTTACCATAGATACCTTACGAATTTATGTAAATAGAACCCATATTTTAGGGTCTGAAATGTTACAGAAAATTTTTTATAGCGAAAATGTCGTAATGACTCAGTTCCAAATGATTTCAGAACCCTATCTTGTACAGGATGTATCTCCAAACATATAAGGCCTCGGGAGATGAATTTTGAACCCAACATACCTTTATCCATCTACTAAATATCCTCCAAGCCGTTTCTTCTGAAACATTGTAGAAAAGAATTTATAGTGAAAATGCCAAGGTGTCTCAGATGTAGCAGCGAAACCCCAAGACCTTGAGCTCTGATACCATATGTTAAGAACCAAATATCAATATAGCATAGAAAATCCTCAGAAAAAGTACTCACCGCCTTGAAAGAGATATAATTTCAGATAATAAGCCTCTTTGAGGGGGCAACCTCCTTTTACCCCACTTAAATGTTCAAGTACAAGATGATTCAAAATGAAAATGTCTCCTTGGTATATATAGGAGACTAGGAGGTATAATTACAACTAATGGCCTAAAGCCGACATAAATAAAATAAAATTACTAATATAATATGCCCCAATTAAGGGGTAATGATCCAATATTAGGGCTTAACAATTAGCTTGTGGGTGGTATGGAGAAGATTTACAGTGTTTAATTCCATATTTCTCTGTTAGCTCTCTCGTCAACTTGGAAGTGAATTGAGTGCCTTAGTTTGTAACAATTTTACGAGGGACACTAAAGAGGGTAAATATGTCTCCATAGATAAATTCGACAATGGATTTTTCTATAGCCATAAATAGGGCTTTTTCCTCTACCCACTTGGTGACATAATTTGTACAAACCAAAATATAGTTCTTCTTACGGGACATGGGTGAAATTGGTCCTACAAAGTCAAGGCCCCATTTTTTGAAAGGTTCTATCATAACTTGGGAACGCAAGGGAATTTCATCAACTGACGTAGGTCTTCCTATCCTTTGGCAACTATCACAACTCCTCACATACTTGGAAACGTCTTTGAAAATGCTAGGCCGATAGTAACTTGAATGTAACACCTTATATGTTGTACATTTGTTAGAAAAATGGCCACCACATGGTCTGTCATGACAACTTCATAGTATTTCTGGTACCTCGTCTTCTCGAACACATCTACGAATAATCAAATCAGGACCTATGTGAAAAAGGTCATGACCAACCCAAGAGTAATTATCACTTTGTGTAATAATTTTATGCTTTTCATGAGGTGACAAATGAGATGGTAACTTCCTAGTAGAAAAATAGTTTGTCATATCTGCAAACCACAAGTTATTTACAGAGAGGGAAAAAAGGTGCTCGTCTGGGAAACTATCATCTACGGGAATATCATCATCCTCATTTTTTATTCGTGAAAGAAAATCAGCTACCAAATTCTCCTTTCCAAGTCGGTCAAGAATAGTGATGTTAAACTCTTGCAATAGCAGGAGCCACCTAGTCACTCGACCATTAATTATGGGTTTATTCATGATAAATCTAATGGTGGAATGATCTGTATGTACAAATACTTCGTAACATGTAATTTTGTGGAAAAACTTGTTAATAGCATGAACAAATGCCAAGAATTCCTTCTCGGTAACTGTGTAGTTTAACTCGACATGGGACAAGTTCTTGCTCACAAAATAAATGGCATAGGACTGTTGGTGTTCCTTCTGCCCTAATACTCCTCCTATTGCGGTGTCAGAGGCATTAGTGGATATGTGAAATGGGAGAGTCCTATTGGGCCCTCTAAGGACTGGTGCCACAGACAACTTAGCTTTCAAGGTCTCAAAGGCAGTTTGACACTGCTCAATCCAAGAAAAATCAACATATTTTATTAACAATCCAAACATGGGTGCAACAATCTTTGTAAAATTTCAATAAATCGTCGGTAGTATCCGGCATGTCTAATAAATCTTCCCACCTATTTATGAGTCTTGGGGGGTGGAATTCTAACGATGACCTCAATCTTTATAGGATCGACTTTTATCCCTTCATATGAAACATGATGTCCTAGAACCCCACTCCTTCAGTCAACAACATTTTACATTTTTCATGACTTAGAGACGGGTTCATTTCTTGGCATCTGATAAGGACTTTTTCTAAGTTATCTAAGGCTTCCCGGTAAGTGTTGCCATAAAATGTGAATTCATCCATGTATACCTCCACATAATCATGAATAAGATCAACAAATATCCCTAGTATTGCTCGTTGAAATGTGGCAGGGGAATTACACAATCCAAATGGTAAGACCCTATAGGCATAGGTGCCCCAAGGACATGTAAAGGTTGTGTTGTCCTAATCCTCGGGTGTTATGAGAATTTGATTGTACCCATTATACCCATCTAAAAAGGAGAATACTTCTTTCCAGACAAGGTATCCAAAACTTGGTCGATGAAAGGAAGAGGAAAGTAATCCTTCAAAGTGACTTTATTGAGCTCTCGGAAATCAACATAAATTCTCCATTTCCCAGTCACTTTCTTCAGAACCACTACAAGCGGGGACACCCACTTACTATCGGAGATGGGATAAATAAACCCGATGTTTAATAGCTTTTGGATCTCCTCTTTTACTATATTTTTGAGTGTTGGGTTCATCCTTCTTTGGGGTTTCCTAACAGGTGTTACTTCCCCCTGGGTATATATGTGATGGATGCATGTGTCAGGGTGTATACCCTTCATGTCAGTGTATTCCCAGGCGAATGCCCCCAATTTTTTGTTAAGGATGCTTACTAACTGTTTTTGTTGGTCTGCATCTAGCTCGAATTTTATATGTAAAAATTTCCCTGGACTAATCTCATAGGGCATAGTATAAGATATGGCAGACTCATCTATCTCAAATATAAAATATGTCGAAGACAAAATGGATGGGTCCAATTGTTCCTAAAATTCTTCCCCAAACATGTACTCAAATTGGGGAAAAGATTGTGGAAAATCAACACACGTGATAGCAGAAATGAACTGGTTTAGCACATTTTCTGTTGTGTGCTCCTGAAGTGCCTAGGCATGGTCACTTGGCAATACGGATTATTCCTAGTCCTCATTCTCATATGGAAATTCAAGCCACTATATATTCTCCATGATAGGTTGGGCTGGAGGGTATATGGTGAGTTTTTGGATAGAGAGTCCATTTAAGATGGTCATTTCTCCCTCTCTATAGTCAATAAATGCATTGGTTGTGGCTAACCAAGGACTTCCCAAAATGATGGGATGGCCTTTGGTAGCATCCTTTGAGTGAATGAAAAGAAATTCTATTGGGTACTCCCATGAGGCTAAAGTAACTATGATATCATCTAAAATTCCTTCATGTATAACCCTAATTTTATCTGTGATTTCCAAAATGGTTGGGGTAGGTTTAAGAAGAGGTTTTAACTATAAATTCTCCAAGGTAGTAGCAGCCATAACATTGATGGTTGCCCCTAGGTTTATGAGAGTGTTTCCAATGGAGACCTCATTAATGTTTATGGTCACTATGGGGTTTCCTAGGTTCCCATATTTTGCTAGCTTAGGCTGCTCTGATATGTACTCATAAAGTTCTCTTATCAAATGTACTATTGGAGGATCCTTCTACTTCCTACCTGGCTTCTTAATACACAATTATTTGACTACCTTATTGTAGATTGGAATATCATTAATGGCTTGAAGCGAGGGAATCTTGACACAAATATTCTTCAATTCATTCAAGATGTCAAATTACGGTCGGGTGGTAGGTTTCTTGATTATTAATCTATCTGGATAAGGAGGGGCCTTCGTAATTTGTGAAGGTTCATTTTGGGGAAGCTTGGGTTCTTGGTCCTTAGGAATAATAACATCTTCCCACCTAGTGTCATCCATAGGTTGTTTTGGGGTTTCCTCATCTTCTTCTTCTTGTATGACTACTGAAGGTCTCTTCCTATTCAGATCTTTTCCTGATCTTAGTTGAATTTTCGATAGTGGAATAGGAGTAATAACATATGTTGGGAAGGCCTGCATCTCAGTATTGTGAAGAGGTTGAGTGGGCTTATTATTGGGATTGGGAAATGGTTTTTTCGGTAATAATGTTGGTCTTGAGGATCTTGCATTATGATATTTTTGTGGTTTTTGTTGTGGGATAGGAGGTAAAGGTGGTGGAACAAAACCTGACTGAAGATGCGGAGTGTTTGGTGGAAACTGAGGGTAAGGATGGTTGGACATAGGGACAGGTGGATATTGAGGGTTTCCTTGGTTATGCCCTCCTCTCTATCCTTGAAGCCAAGGATGTTGGTACTATGTAGACCATTTTTTCCAACTTGGTGAGTTCCATTATTGTTGTTGTTGATAATAGGGTGGAACTTGAGATTCTAGATCTGGGTATGTGGGTTGGTTCCTAGGCTACCATGGCCTCCTAGGTGCATAATAGGACTCCCCGAGATCCCCACTCCTATATATGGATAACAAACTGGGCAATGATGGATATTTATCAGTTGAGTGCTCCTTTGTGTAGAAGCCACAAACTGAAATGTTGTCTAATGGGCATTCCCTTGAGGAATGCCTCCTTCTGCATCTTGGGAAATATATGCTCATTGTTGCATTTTTCTCCTCCTATTTATTTTTTATTTTTAGGGTGTTCAAATGGGAACCTAATGTGCTTAAGATATATGTCTTGAAGTTTTCTAAAAGGTTCCCTATCTCTACGCTTGTAATACCACCTGAACTAACTAGTTTTAAGTTTCTATTATAAGGGTCCCGAACATTCTTTCCTGTTTTAGCTCTACTCCTTTAGTAATTCTAACACATTTCACATATTTCGGCAAATGGTTTATGAGAGATGTCACCTAATGCCAGCAGGTTAAGAATCTTTAGGTATTTTTCTGAAATCCCCTTAAGGAAAAGAGCCCTAACTGAATCCTCTAGGAGGTCATGGTATTTTGACTTCTGGGAGATGTATGCAAACCATTCCATATAATCCTCAAGATTCTCGTCTTCTAATTGTTGGATTTTGAAGATGTCATTATGAGACTCCTTGGTCTTGCAATAGTCTTGGTACTTCTTCAGAAATATATCTTTCATGGCTTCCCAAGACCTAATACTGGATTCTCCCAATCCCATGAACCATCTTAGTGCAGAGTCCTTGAGGGTGGCAGGAAAGGTTTTAGTTTCTGGGCATATTGTAAGTAGTTGTAGCTCCTACACAAGATGTCGAACTCAAATATGAAGGTGTCTGGATATTCACTGCTTTTACCATAAAAGCTAGGCAGTGCTGAGAGAGGAATATTTTTCATATTGACATTTGGGGTGGTGTCCAAAATTGGAAACCTGAAGGTAGTTTCTGTTTGGTTTCCAGCTTCTTCTTCCTCCCTGTGTCTTACATTGTTTTGATCCTCCCGATCATCCATACTGGTTTGGTTTCTAAAAAGAGAGTACTTAAGTGGTTTTATCTTTGAAGAGAACAAGGTATCCCTCTGATGGGAAGGTCTTCCTATTGTTTGGGTGTCTGGGACTCTACTCGAACCGGTTGAGGTTATTGGTGCCAAAGTTTTTGTGTCAATTTGAGAGACAATTATGTTGGTTGAACTACCAAACAAGGTATTCACCTGTTCAAGGTATATGATGTCTTCAAAGTTAGGATATCCATATGGTGGTAAGAAAATAAAGGTTGTATTGTTTGGTTCTGCAGAAGGCTCGAGTGGTCTTGCCTCCTGTCCCAATATTATTGATGCTTCATTTTTTTGTTCTATAGTGCTCCCTGTATTAGTCTCTTCAGAGACTACTTTAGCTATTTAGATTGAGCTAACTCCTGTTTTTCGGTATTGATCTGTGGAATTTATGAGTGGAACATTCCTTCCCCCAAAAAGGTTAGAAGGAACCTTAGTTGAAAGATCATATTTATATTGAACGTATCTACCTTTTGGGTCTTTAGGTCTATTGATGAAAGTAAAAAAAAACAAAAGGAAAAACTACCATTGGGTTTGGGGGAACCTTATATAGAAGATGCGTAGGTTTAGAAATGATATATTTCCTAACTATTTCCTACCTTGAGACAGCTCTCTCGTAACGAAACCAAAAATGATGGGTATTCTATATGCACTAGAAACACACTAAAAACCCTCAATTAAATTGTCAACCTGTGGTAAGTAAACTTAGAGTTGTAGCAATATATATTCCAAGGTATAAAGGCTGGAGGTAGTATAGTCTAATTAAGGAGATGGGATATTGAAGGGCTAATCTACTCAAGCAAAGACTACTAATGATCAAACCCTACTAAGAAACTTAAATTATGTACCCTAAGTAACCTTTGAACAAAGGATAGATGGATAGTTCTAAGAAAGAAAATGAAAACCTTACTTAAAGCAAATTAACTTAATCATGACAATAAGCAAAAGCAAACTATCTACCTAATAAGCAATAACAACAGCAAACTACTTTAATTAACCTATTCAAATTCAATAAGCAACTATCCTATGAAAGCAAGTAAATAGACACGCAACTACCCTATCAAAGAAAAATAGACAAGCAAGCAATTACCCTATTAAAGTAAGTAAAAAAGAAAGCAAACAACTAACTAACCTATGATAACTTCTTCAACAAGTAAACTAATCAAAATTACTCAATAAGCAACTAATCAAACTAATAACCAAGTGAACTCTATTCTTAAATTAAATTTCACAATAACTTCTAATTTATAAAAGAATATCTTAATCTACTAAATTCAAAGCATCAACAACTACTCTTTATTCTACGATAAGGAAACTATTCTTTAAGTTACCAAAGCAAGAAGACTATTCTCTAAAAAGCAAGGAAACTATCCTCTAATTTATAAAAGCAAGGAAACTCAAATATAATGTTGATGGTTATGTCTTCGGTGTCTTATGATATCATGATGGAATTTAAAAAATAACGATAACTCAAGAGGGATAAACTCAATATTGACTTCGATAGCAAAGTGAAAAGTGTGAATTAGACAATACAATGAGAACTTAGCCATTATAGAAGCAACATCAACGATCATGCATATCCATGTGATTCTTCAATTTATGCATTAGTCATCAACAGTATAAAAACACTATTCTATTAAATTTAAATGCATTCTACACTATATAAACAAATTCATACTACTTAGATTCATAACTGAAAACTAAACTTAATAATAAACTTCAAATTAAAAGTGCAACCTAGATCTAGAAAAGGAAATTGCATAAACTAAACTAAACTATTGCTATTTTAACAATTCAAATTGCAAAAGAGGAAATGCTTTTAAAACATAATTTAAATCCTATTTTATATTTCAACATATGACAAGAAATTAGATGAGAAAACTAACAACTAGATAATCAAAACTAAACAACAATTAGATAAGGAAACTGAAAATGAAAACTAAAACTAACAACTATCCATCCACCGAAACCTTTTCAAAGAAATCATGAATTAAATACCTCGTTTTAACTCTGTTTTAAATTCTATTTCAGCATATAGAAAATCTAACTATCATCTAATTACACACAGGGGTTAGTATCTAAGCTTGCAAGCTAGTTCCTACAAATTAAAAATTCATTGCATATTAAAACTAGCCTCCATAATAACCTGCAAAGCTGAACTAAAACAATTAAATTATAAACAACAATTTATACAGTAAAGAAGCATAATGAAAACTCATGTACATAAAATAAATAAAATGACGACTACACTATTCAATTCACAAGAAAACTAATTAGATATTCACCGAGACGAACCACGAGCTCAACAACACGAATTCAACATTAAAATAAGAAACACAGTTTTACACAGTCTTAGCAAAATGTGTCTAAAAATAGCAAAACAGAGTTGAACTGTCTTTTTCTCTCTAACACTATGTGTCTGACCACTGAGGTGGTATTTATAGATTTACAAGTTGAGAGGTCAACCACTAGAAGGATCGACCTTCTCTAAAAACAGCAAATCACATTCAATGTGTCCTAACTGATGATGGCTTCTAGAAACAAGGCGAGCCAATAATTGCCTAGCATAACAACCCAAATCGAGTTGTCAGAAGCTTAGTAGCTAGAGGCCATGAGCACAAGAAAAACCCATGTCTCTGATTCGCCCATCGTTGGCCGCCGATATACAGCCTGAGTGGGCCTAATGGTTAAGAACATGTGCTTCCTCTTAAGAGGTCACAGGTTCAAATCCAGAGGGGGGTAGGGTATGTATACCTTCGTAGACTTTACTAGTCAAATCACTGGGCGGAGGGGGGTCCCTTGTCCCACAAACAAGGGGGTCTCATACACCAATTTGGTGTGTTGGCTTGGCCGTGACATTAAAAATAGATTATTATTATTATTATTATTATAACCACCAAATTGCCCATGGTTTTAGTGCAGGACGGAGTGTCGGATTGAGTGACGAATGGAGTATCGGACAGAGTGTCGAATGAAAAAACGAGCTACGATTTTTCCATGTGACACACAGAACGTGAATTAGTTTCCTGAAATCATTAAAACATGTTGAATTACACTCAAAACCATCATAAAACATGAATCATGCATACCTGGTATGAATCATGGTGATTTAACACAAAAAATATTCAAAACTCTTCAAAATAGGAAAATAAATATACACATTTGGTCAAAAAGGATCCAATCAGCATCATTATATTAACCATATCGCGGCCCAACACAATCACAAAATACATTTAGGGATATAGGCAAGCCAAAATAAATTCAATGGTTTTGATAGAACTCAACACCTGATTTTCTTAGTTTATAATGACATCGAAATGTTTGCTCATAGAAATCAATTTAAAATATATTTAAATGGACTTTTCATACCAAATATCATGATCAAGGAAGTATTTTAAGGCCACAAAATATTGTTTACTTTCAAGGCACACCCAAATATTTAGATTATCCTTAAATAAATGTGTCTTTTTTAGTTGAGCAACATTTTTTCTACAACATTTCAAGCTACAATAATATCCTTCGATGGTGAAATCCCTTAAATGAAACCATGTAACATACCCAGCCACCCACAGGCCGAGCTATGCCACTTAATCTGATTGCAACACACCTAGTCATCAGCAGGCGAGGCACGTTGCAGTCCTAAGAATCAGTTCTCTGAATGGATCTCGAATTCAAACAACATTTAATCCGAAAACAAGCATGAAAGAACCACTTGCATTAATCAAGATCCATGCCAAAGCATAAAAGAGATAAACAACGTGCCATGCAAAACAAATAGCCAGTATACAATCACATTAAAAATATATATCTCATAGATAATTAAATACACAACGGAAATAAACATTACACAGAAAACATAGAGAGCACTTATCTTTGCAAGTAAACGTTCACAAACTGGCTATAGACCAAGCACGTTCCTCCCAACCATAGACATTGTTGTTCATTTACTCTCAATAGCAGGTCACCCCCGAGCTAGGGATATGAATCCACAAGGATGGATCCTAGGCCAACTCTAAACACATAGTAGTTGGATAAGTAGCTCTCAGGTTTCCCAACCTCACAATAAATCCTAATTTCCAGCTCTATTTCCCCCTCAGCCTGCACAACCCCAAGAAATGAACACCTTTCTTCGCCATGCAGTCCTTGAGGTTGTTCCATTTCTCTCCAGGGCTCCAATGTTATTGTTCAGAAAATCTCCATTCTGGAAACTACAAGAACTCTCAGCTGTGGATAGTTTCATCTGAACTGTCATTAGTCTCATAACTAACAGGCCTCTCAGCACTCAAGCTATCACATGCCTTTCAACACTCACAACAATCCAAGTACACCAACTCTCTTCTACCCATCATGCACAACCCCAAGAGAATGGGCCCCTTTATCTGCCACACAGTCCCTCGTGTTGTCCATACCCTTCCAAAGCTCCAGTGCTTCTGGTTAAGAATCTCCCTACTGAAACTCTCAAGACTTGTAGCTGTGGACAGTTCTATCCGAACTGCCATCAAGCTCATGCACACAGGCATCCATTCCCTCCTGGAATGGTCAATAATTATTACAACCATTCATCAATGGTTGTCCTCTTCCTGCCATTTTTTTCCATGCTCAGCCCAAGAGCATACGAGCTAGCAACAATGAGTGAAGAGGAAAGAAGAACACGGGAATAAAATGAACCACGGGAAGAAGACGAAGAAGCACATCGGGGAATAAGAAGAAGTGAACCCAAGCAACCCCCAA
>JASDQU011100102.1:39586-52038 GCA_032191745.1 Picea mariana | reverse complement strand
ATAATCAAGAGAAGTGACAAAATAATTTTTTTATAAAGTAAGGTGAAAAAATCAAGAATGAATATTTAAATGATAAAGTATTGGAGAACTTTCTATTTATGGAAAGTGGTTAACCCTAAAATAAGGAAAATAGGTTAAGTGACCTAGAAATGGGTTAAGTGACCTAGAGGATGAAAGTATAAATAAGATAGAAATGGTATCTTGTAGATCATCCTTTTTGTGGATCAATGGACAACTTCTTGTGAGAATATCTTTTTGAGTATTGATGGAGAGCTTCTTGTGAGAATATCTTTTGGAGTATTGATGGAGAGCTTCTTGTGAGAATATCTTTTGAAGTATTGATGGAGAGCTTCTTGTGAGAGATTCTTGAGCATTTTTGGTGTGGAACACTTGAGAATATTGAAGCTCTATAGGTGACTGAGGTAACTAAGGATATCTAAGCCAAATTTCAGAAGGAAGGTGAAGAAAAGAGGGACGGAATTGAAAGTAGGATAAATTCTTTTGATGATGCTTTCTAAGGTATGTTATTTACAGGTCATCTCACCATTTTCTCTATAAATTTGTTTCTATAATGATTCAGATCGTGAAATTGATATTCCATTGAGAAAATATACCCAAGCATCAGTGGTAAAAAATTCATCTTGTGGGTCGTTGTATTTTGGGAGTTACACTTCGTGGAAAACAGGGTTTGTGGCTAGTCCTGAAACTAGTAAAAAACAGGTGTTTCGGATAAAAACGTCATAAATTCTTCATAATAGATCCAAATTCACTGAAACCAATTTTTTTGGTTAGGGTATAGTCTCTATTATGTTGTGTAACAATTTCATATCAATTCAATGATTATTTTGTGCGTACCACTCTCTACAAGGTCGCTCTCTAGAATAATCCAGAATTCAGCAAGGTATGCCATTTTTGCTATAACGCGTTTTCTGAGAGGTTCAAAGTAGTGCCACCTGGAGGAATTGCATAAAAAACACTTAATAACATTTTGTATCAGTTTCATAACTTTATTCATTACAGGTACAAAGTTATGATTATTTCAAGTTGGGGTTGTTGACTAATCCAAAAATAGTCATGGTTGAGACAAGCATTTGATGAGTTGGCACATACATGAGGTGTATAGTTAATGATGTTGGTACATATTGATGAGTCATTTTTTATGAGTATTTGACACATGATTGGTATATACTTGGTACATGTTTGGATGCACTTGTTTATGGTACAGGTTGATTACAGGTTGTTTGGGATAGGTTGGTGCATGGTTGATGCACTTGTTTATGTTGATAGATTGATATCTGTTGAGGATTTTTGCCTCATCTCATTTGGTACTGAGAATGTAAGCTGATTCTTGCATATATAGTTGGTGCTCTTGTAGAGTTGTACTCTATTTAGTTGTTGTTGAAAAACCCCCAGATTGAAGTCCATAATAAGAAGAAAAATTGTACATACATCTTGTGTTCTTTGTGTTCCTTGTGGAGATGATTTGTTGATGATATGTTGCTGATATGTATTCACATATAACTGATTATAAATGACAACAATGAGTAATGAGAAAATGTTGAATGTTAACTAAGGAGTTTTTGTGTAAGAGGGAAGTTTTGGGAAAAATATCCCCACACTCATTCATCCCCCCTCTAAGTGTGGTAGGTGTGTCCAAAAAAAGTAACCAAAGGATAGATAAAGGTAGTCTTGTGTTGGTATTCTAGTTTGATCTAAATCTAATTATAGACAAAGAATCCATATATCAAGAAAAAAAATTCAATCCCTATGCACTCATCGATAATTTGATCAATGATTCATATAGGATAATGATCCTTTGGGAACGTTTTGTTGAGGTCCTTGAAATAAGTATGGAACGTGATGGTATGTTGTTTTTTCACAACCAAAATGATATTTGAAACCCATTCGGTCAAGGGAACTCAATAAATAAAATCAACACAAAGCAACTTATCTACCTCCACCTTAATGGAAGCTTCATTTATTGGGTTGACTAACCATATATATTTCTGGATAGGCCAAGCACCATCATATGTTTTTATCTCATGTTCAATGATCCAAGGATCAATGCATGGAATTTCTTCACAAGTTCAAGAGAAAACACCTTGAAACACCTTAAACATGGTAGTATAAACTTGAATTTCTTAAGGAGAACAATATGCACCTATGGATATGTTTTCAATGACATCTAGCTTCAATGATATATCAATGGGTATAATCTTTGAAGTTTTTTCCAAATTTACTTTTGAATACACATCATGTGTCAAAATGGGGCACTGGTACCACTTGATATCATTAGATGAAACTAGGTTTTTTGGGCCAACCTATAAGGTCTCCAGTTTAGGAATAAAGAATGATCGATGATACATATCTTCCAATGGATATCTGTCATAGTCATGGATTCAAGGATAGCCTTATCTGAAGGAAATTCAATATCTAAGAAATCGTGTCATTTGGGAGCATTGACAGACCATATGGATGAAGTGAACTGATCATATTCCATATA
Source organism: Picea mariana (assembly GCA_032191745.1). Classification (NCBI taxonomy): domain Eukaryota; kingdom Viridiplantae; phylum Streptophyta; class Pinopsida; order Pinales; family Pinaceae; genus Picea; species Picea mariana. The sequence goes on along the minus strand of JASDQU011100102.1, from coordinate 49,535 downwards.
ATGATGGAGATTCTGATCAGTATCAACTATTTCCATCTAGATTGCTTGATAAGAAATTCATATTGTTCTTAGCGACATACTCATCCAAATGAATCTATTTTAGAAGGGTGATGTTAAGCCCTAGATAAAGACCCATACAAATCCCATGTTATGTATAAAACCCCTTATTAATCCCCTTATTGAATTATTACATTTCTTGTGTTATATTTGTATGTAGGCTCTAAACCCATTCATCACATCCTTTTGTTATAATTGTACTCTTTTTCTCCCCTATATATACCAATGAGACCTAGTCTTAGGATCATCGTATTTCATCTCATATTGCATTATAAAGTGGATATATTGTAAAAGGATGTTTCCACCACAAAATGGACTGTAATTATTTTTGTCAATTTTAATGTGTTGGATCATAACATTTTGTATCAAAGCTTTGATCCTAGGGTTTTTCTTATTCAAGAAAGTCATCTTAGAATTTATGCTATAAATTTATTTATGGGATGATTTAGACATTGAAACATGGAGGTTATTTAGAGGACATATCAATGTATTTTTGATAAAAATTTCATCATCTGGGTCATCATAATTTCATAGATAAACCTTGTGGAAGATAGGGTTTCTGACTATTCCTATTACTAGTCTCAAACATCTGTTCCCGTTAACATCATCATATCTTATTCGGAGAGGATCCAAATTCAGTGATACCAATTGCATTTGAAATAGGAAAAAATTTAGTATTTTGGGTATAATTTTTATAATCAGATATCAAATATTGGGCGCGTGGCATTCTGTACAAGTTCGCTCTCCTGGAAAGGAAAAAAAACAACAATTTTTTGGAAAGTTATCCTAACTTCCACTTGGAACATCCAATTTTGATCATTACTATGCAATTGAAGAGAGGACATATCATAGTAATACAGGCCAAGATTTCAGATTCAGAAGGGATAAAATTGTAGAAATAAATCAAAAGGAAGGTAGGCCAAGAGGAAAAAATCCAAATTAACGGTTTTAAAGGTATATAACTTACAATTGGCATAAATTTTTAGTGGAAGGTATTTTTTTGGTGATTCAAAATTTGTGATAAAGATAAAAAAGAGTAGTGTTATTATTTTTATTCTACATGGGTCCAAAAAGGATTTCAACACCAATTAAACCTCCAAAAGTCTCATCTATAACTCATGAAGAAAATGATGAGATACATAAAAAAATGTCCAAATTGGAGGAAAAACTTAATGATTCAAGTTCCAGGTCAATAAAAACTAATGATTGGGTAAAATAACAAAGAAAAATTCAAGAAATGGAAAGGAAGATGAATGAAATGGAAAACCGATGGAAGAAAATAAGAATGACATGAAAAATAAGATGGATGAAAATAAAAAAGAAATACAAAATTCCAGGAAGGAAATGAAAAATTCCATGTATTCTAAGATCTAGATGAGAGACTCCCTAAAGTAGATATCAAAAAGCAAGGAACTCATGAAAATAAAGGTAGTATTCATGTCGAACAAACTTTCAATAATAAACAATTTTCAACTAGTGAATTTAACTCTAATAGTGGAGTTAATTATGGTGGGGGTCTTAAATTCAACTTTCCCAAGATTGAATTAAAGAATTTTGATGGAATAAATGTTTTTACTTGGGTGGACCAAATAGAGCAATATTTTGAACTACATAATATTATGGATGATGAGAAAAGGATTCACATAACAAACTTGAACTTTGAGATAAAACCATATCAATGGTACCAATGGATAGTGAAAATGAAACCCCCTTTTTATCATTATTCTTGGGGTTTATTTACAAGAGACTTAGAAGCAGAATTGTTGTGGGTGGGAATCCCTCCTACGGACTTAGCATTTAAGGGCTCTAATCATGCATGCAGAAAATGACCATTTCAAAGGCCTCTACTCTTTCCTATTCTCCCAACACAAACCCCACATTCATGCAATACAAAGGTGTAAATGAGATTTGGTAACTCTACCTTAAGTCCTTCGTTTTATGTCGATACCTTTTCTTTCACTCACTCTTTGATTGCAAGCCTCTTCCCAAAGATGACCTACATTCACACATGAACAAACAAAAAGCTGCGAACATGCATTTCATATACTAATTGTTGGGTTAGTTGTGACAATATCATAAAATAAACATTCTACTTGAACACATGATATGGCGGGACAGGAAAAGTATTCATTTTTTGTATTAATCTTCACAAGAGTAAACTTACAATATGTGGTCGGCACTTCTCCTCAAAACTGGTCCTAGGCTCCTCTTCAACTGTCCTCCAACTGCTTTGATCTATACTTCTCTTTGCACAAGGATGGATAAAGGTTGGGACAAGGGGAATGCTCAATTGGGTATAGTTTCTTTACTATGTTTTTCCTCCTTTCAAATGGGACCCTTACCCCTTCTTTTATAGGCTAGAAGGAGCTAGGTATTTGGTCGAATGACCGGCCATGCATGGCCGAAAGGTTTAGTTAACTTACCCAAAGCTGTGTGTTCCATCAACAACTTTCCTTTTTCCGTGATTTTGTAGGTACACACGGGTTGTATGGGGACAGCCAGCATGTACACACGTGCAGTAATGGAGCAAGGCATGTGGGCCTTTATAAAGGGGTTTTTTAAGAAGAATTGTTCAGCAGTGTTTTGGAAAAGAAGGAATCTGAGATGGCCTGATGCCAGGGAAGCATATTTGGTGAAAATTAGGGTTATAACAGATTCCCCCTAATGTGTGAGGTCAGAAGAGCATCTGATGGCCAAAATACATTATCAATCTTCACCAACATTCCAAATAAGTGAGCCCAGGGACCAAAAAACAGGAGGTGCCATCTGCAAAATAATAATTGTCTCACCGAGGCCGGCATACCCATGCTCAGGATGAAATAAAATCATGGCTACCAATCAAATACACTGTAGATAAATGTCATATAACTATATAAAGTGTAGCCGTGAGCAATACATAGCAGAGCTACATCTTGAAATAAAAAAAGATATACATGTATAGTATCCATATTCTAGAAGTTGATAAGGCCTGATGGCTGGAGATGAGGTCTTCAGAGCTCGAGAAAAAACTTCAAAATATTCAAAACTCGGGTAGGAGTGTAATATGAGTGTACGAATTCACTACCCAGAGGTCTTCACTTGCTCGTCGGACATGGACTAGAGGATTTTGATGGTCAGACTGAAGGCTTCATTGATTTCGAACAAAGAATTGATTGGAATTTGAGGATGGCTGGGCATGAGGGCAAGAGACAAACTACAGAGGGGCCAACTCAGGATTGGTAAAAAATTCCCTTAGACAATAGCACAACAAATGATGAGACTTAGGAAGCATGACATTAACATAAGTTCATGAGGCAGGAGACAACACAAACTCTCCATATGTTTGGAAGAATAACCAAATGGAGGAGGACACAACTTAATGTAGCAGGAACAACTTCCTAAGGTCATATTAAATCCCAGGGCTTGATGAACAAATGGAAGGATGTGCTTTATCCAAGGGAGACTCATTGTGCTGCCAATACAAAGAAAATACTTTTCCCTTCCTCTTTTTGGGTTTTTTGTCTTTTTCAATAATTTTGGAAGGCTTGAAAAAGAATAAAATAATGCTACATTACAAAGGAGGATAGAGTGTCATAAACATACTAGTTCCAAGCACGCAGAACATAGGGATGCTCAGGGCAAAGGGACATATGCAGGAAAAGGACACTCGAGAAAAATCCTCTAGGGGCCAAAGGTGTCAAGACGCAGAGGCAAAGTGCTACAGGGCTTGCGTATAAGGCATGCTTCAGATGGTCCAGTTGAGAGCAACATGGAGCTGACATTATACCAAATACACAGGTATGCAAACGTGGTTAACAAAACACACAATGGTAATGTCCTTCGATGTAATTTTAACGATCCCAGAGAAGGTAAGCTAGGTGGTTTTTCATATTTAGAGAGTCTGAAAAAACGTAAAAGGAGACTCTGTTGGGGTACCTTTTTCGAAGGTAGTCTAGTCGGTTCGAAAAAGGGGTAAACTAGCACTGACAAGATGTCTATTAAAAACCATTTTAGTGAGTGTGATAAAGACAAGATCGCTCGACAATTTTTTCATTTTTAAGGAGTCTGAAAAAAGCTTAACTATTGACTCCGTCAGGAATGGTCTTCTAGACCATTTTAACGAGTGTGAAAGAATAAGGTCACTCGACGATATTTTCAATTTTAGGGAGTCTGAAAAGAGCTTAACTATGGACTTTGTGGGGGTTTCTTTTTCGCAAATTTAGTCCCCTAGGCCCGAAAAAGGGTTAAAGTTATACCTGAGAATACGCTTCTAGAGATCCGAGGCCTCTAGAGTATACCTTTGTTTGTACATTTGACCATCCATACCGAAAAAAGGGTAAACTACCGCCGGATAGATGTGACTTTAAATTTCAGTTTAACAAACGTGAAAATCCACAAGATCGCTTGACAATATTTTAATGTTTAGAGGGTCTGAAAAGGGCTTAAAAAAAGACTCGTTATGTTTTTGGGAGTCCCGAGGGTGAGGTCAACAGTGACAAGGAATCATGCAAATGAGGCTCCAACTCATAATTAGGAAAAACTAAAAGGGACTACGAAGCCTATAGTCGTTAGTGACAGCATGGAAACCATAATGCAACTAGGATCTATCTAGGGCATCCATGTTACGGTAATCTCTACCACCAAATTACGACATTTCTAAAGTAGAAATAATGGTTCCATGTCACAACTTGGTGGGATCGATCCTATGGAAAATCGGAAAAGACAACGAGATGTAGAAAGTGGAGGTGGAATCCTGACTTAAATGCAACAAGTTGGAAAAAATGACTTTTTACCAAAGGACCGTCAAAATGCCCTAATTCTCAAAAAATTTCCAATACCCAAAGTAATACTTCCCGTGACCATCCAAAGAAGACTCTTGAACCATAAATTATTTTCAGTTTAGAAAAAAAGACAAAAGGGTCTGAAAATTGACAAAAAAGGGCCAAAACCTCTATAAATAGAAGCTGGCAATTCATTATCACCATTGTTAGTTCAGAAATTGACTAAAAGCCAAAACTACCCCTTTGTGAAAAGAATTGATTCTGGGAGCCTCGGTGGACGAAACAACTCCGCTTGGACCAAGTAAGTATAAACTACCTCATCTTGCAATCCAATTCTTTATTTATGCATTTAGTTTCATTTTTTTGGGGGGGGTTCCGACCTTCAAAAGGTCAGCCCTACGTCCACGAGGGTTGTCCTATGACAGATCGAGTGTACACTCGCTTTGTCTTATGGAAAACCACGTGTACACACGACTGTCATCACAATAGCCCATGTGGAGCCTCCATTTAGTGAAAAAAAGTTAAAAAAGAAAGAGTTAACCCTCCTAAACTTTGCCCATGTGTAGGATGTATGTGCACTGGAGAGAAAGAGAGCATGAGGATATTAGTGTGCTATTTGGGGAAGACCCTAATGCTATTGTTGTGTTAATGCAATGTGCATTGTTAAAAAAAAAATTGTGTCCTTTCATGTGAGCACAACCTAGGCTACTGAATGCCTTGGTTGACTATTGGCATCCTGATGCAGAGGCCTTTATGCTAGAGGGGCAGTCGCTGGTTCCAATGACAGAGGATGTATACTTTCTGACTATCCTCTCCAGGAGAGGGGAACCAGTCAATTTTCATACATTTCCCTCTGGGCCTCACAGTATATCATAGTTGATTGGATTCCATTGTGAGGCGGGTACAGACCGGACGAGCTCGCAAGTGTCGATAAGAAATATCTCAGACTTAGCACTGCAGGCGATCATGTTTCTCATCGGGCAGATTACTGGGTCTACGGCTTTGCATCAGGCATCCCATGCACAGATGAACTGTTCAGTTCAGTTCTTAAATGCACATATTTTTTATTAGAGCACCACATTACTGGATTGTATGAAGAGGCAGCTAACAGACTATCGATTGTGGACTCAAAGGAACTTCAGGTTTGGAACGATTCTTTGGTCTTTCTTCTTTGAAAGAGTTCCCATAGAATTGGCGACCATATTGGGGATTTTTAAGAAGAGTTGTTCAGTAGTGTTTTGGCAAAGAAGGAATCTAAGAGGGCCTGATGCCAGGTAAGCATATCTAGTGAAAATGAGGGTTATAACAACAATATGGGAAAGTTTGGGAACATGACTACTGCAGTCAATTGACAAGAATCAATTGACCACATTGAAGATTATAATTCATAATTTCAAGTATTGGCCACAAGGGTGGATGACATAAGTGATGAACAATTTTTGCAAGCTTACATGAGTGGATTAAAAGAGGACATTAAACATGAGATTGTCTTAAAACACCCTACAAATATTATGGAAGATATACAATATTATCATCATATTCAAGACAATAATAAAGCTACACACAAGTCTACCAATGGAGCATACATAGGAAGCATATATCATTTTGGGGCTCATAAGACAATTGTACCTCAACCGACAAGGTTGACACCTCAACAACTGGATGAAATAAGAGAAAAGGGAATATGTTTCAATTGTGACAACAAGTACAGTAAGGGGCATAAATGCAGTGAGAAGAAAGTATTATACATATACAATGAAGAGGAATAATATCAAGAATTGGAACCATCACAAGATCTAGAGCTAGAAGAGACTACTCCAACGATATCTTGTCATGCATTAGCTAACATCAATACTCCACAAAAAATCAAGATAGAAGGATATATCAAAAATAAAAAGGTAACAATATGGATCGATTATAGTAGTACTCATAACTTCATCAATTGCAAACTAGCAAAAGACCCCAATTGCTTTGTATATCCAACACCAAAGTTCCAAGTAATGATTGTAGATGGAGGTACCATAAATTGTTCTCGGAAGTGCTAGAGTATTAAGTTCAATATGGGGGAGTATTTATTGGATAATCCCATGATTTCCATCCAAATGGGTGGTGTTGATTTTGTATTAGGGGTCCAATGGTTACAAACATTGGGAACAATGGCCCTTAATTTTCAATATATTTTCATGAGATTTTCCTTAGAAAGCAAGGAAATTGAGTTAAGAGGTATCCAAGGGAATCCCTCTAAAGTGATAATATCTAACAACATGAAAAAATTACTCAAAATGGGACACCATGGTGTGATTTCACATTTTATCTCAATAGATGTTCACACATCTATATCCTCTGCTCCAATGGATATCCAAAAAGTTATCAACAACCATTCCAAGGTATTTGAGGAGATGCCTAAGGGTCTTCCACCTGCTCAAGATCATGCCCATGCTATTCATCGGAAATAAGGAAGTTTACATCTAGTATTCCATGTTTCTTTATTAAATAAGATAACCAATGACAATATCCCCATGAAAACTACTTTATCAGAGATGAATTGAGAAGGAAAATAATACTAGAACCAAAAACAATCCTCGAAATAAGGATTAAGAATAAGGAAAGTCGAGAAATTACAGAGTACCTAATCAAATGGAAGAACCTACCAGTGGAAGAGGAAACATGGGAAGATGATTTCTTCATGCATACACACTCATGGTTGTCAAGTGTTGAGGACAACTCTTGTTTGAAGGGAGGTGCATGTTAAGACGTAGACAAAGCCCCATACAAATCCCATGTTATGTAAAAACCCCTTATTGAATTATTAAATTTCTTGTGTTATATTTGTATGTAGGCTCTAAAACCCTTCATCGCACTCTTTCATTATAATTGTACCCTTTGTCTCCTATATATACACAAAAGAGACGTAGTCTTAGGATCATCTTATCTCATCTCATATTGTATTCTAAAGTGGATATATTGTAAAAGGATGTTTTCCCCTCAAAGTGGACTGTGCTTGTTTAATTTTTATCATTTTTAATGCGTTGGATCATAACCGTGAGGTACTACCTAAGGATCTTGATTGGAAGCTAAAAAATCAGAAGTAATTAAGTGTCGAGGCACACGATCCATAATCAAACTACTAGTAGAGGTAAAACCTTGTGATTAAATTGTACCTAAAGAAATGATACATATAGGAGATGAGTTTGAAGAAATAGCTAGTGGAGGTACAGTGAATTTACCCATCAAAGATGAATATTAAAACACACCAATATCAATATTGTCATAAGCACCATTGGAATCATCGACAAATGGAATATTTGAACCCATGTTGGTTCTAGAATATAGCATACAATAAGTGAGTTGATTAATGGTAACCACTTTTCCTTCATGAGGAAAGCAAGGAAATATAAATATCAAAGTCACCATAGTTGTCATCGTGTAAAACCAATTATACCCTAAAACAATATTATAGTATAGAGGGGAATCAACTACCTCAACCTCAACTAAAACAATCTTTTCTCCTAACTCAACAGGAAATGAAACAATGATTCCATGGAGCTTAAAGGTATGACCACCAAATTATTTCAAAATGGTGTTTAATTGGACAAGCTTTGGAGAACCTAAGGCTCTCCAAAATGACAAAGAAATAATACAAGTGGAGGCTCCTTCATAAAAAATGCATCTAAATATGTTTGTCCCATGTGAGAATACTTGGATATAGAAATGTGTCTAGTGGATAATCCTATGATGACTCCAATCAATCTCAAATATAATGAAACAAGTATCTAAGGGATCAAATCTGCCAATTGTGATCATCAATGCTTTATGCTGCAAGGGGAAAATTTGAAGGACCTCTCGCATAGACATAACACAAGGTGGTTGGGCCAAATACTGAACAATACTATAATTCTCCACAACTCAAGAATTGGGTTTGTGGGTATACCTTTGTAAAACAACCTTAGGGGGGTGAAGCAATATATCAATGTACGACTTCTCTTTCTAGAAAGTGCCACCAAGATGAGATGAATAAGGATCCTTTTTAGTAGGACCACTCTCAAAACTGTCATAATTACAATCTCTAGTACAAAGTATATTAATTTCTTGGTCACACATGTAGCTATTAACATTTGTGACATTTCCCCCTTGTGGGGAATTTCCATGTTTTCCCCCTTGCAGAGGTGGAGGGGGGTTGTTACAACCATTTGTTGTTTCTGTAGGGAAAATAATTTGTTAGGACTATGGGTTTTTGTTGGGCTCCCCACTAGGATAAATATCGATGAATCTCATCCATTTGAGGACATTATTGAGTATGATGGTCTCTAGTACAAATATTTCATGTAAAATTCATCTTTTGTTCTCTTTCATGCGTCCCACATTGTTGGCCCTTGGTTATGAAAGTTAGCGAAGATCAAGGAAGAAAAGGAAAAATGTGAACTTCGTGGAAGACACAATGACTGTTACTAGGTCGAAGTGAGAAAAAGAGAAGAAAAGACATAGCGAAGTAAGAGAAAGCAATTCATTGGACGAGGAGATCGAGGATGACAGATCAACAAGTAAGAAGGATCGTGGACAACTCATCAAGCGGAAAAATCCATCGTTGGATGATTTGGAGCATCGCGTGAGAAGGAAGGAAAGATACACTGGCGAAGCCCTGAAAACATGGGTCAAGTTGACCTAGGGTTTTGGTATCTAGGGTTTTGACACCTAGGCTTTAGCCTAAGGATGTCGATGAGTGATTGTAATGTATAAATAGAGGTCTAAAGGACCTAGGATGGGTTGTTGTTATTTTTTGTTCTAGTTTGTTATTGGCATGAGTGATTATTGTATGTGAGAGAGAAGTGCTAAGCATGAGAGCCTTCTGGTATTGTAAGATCTTCAGCTGGGTGCGAAGATCAAGTCCTACAACTGGCTGCATAGGAAGGGGAGAGATAGAGAGAAGAAGAAAGAATATCTTCTAGTTGAGAGCATAGACAAGAACTGTATGCTTCATCTTAATACATTATAAAGCACAGTTATGTGGACGTAGCCCTAGAGAGAGGGTGAACCACGTATATTTTTTGTTGTGTGTGATTGATGCTCTATTTTTTATCATTTGGTATACCATTATTGTATTACTGTGTTAGATTTGATAGATAGTTCTGCGG
>JASDQU011100102.1:14357-31051 GCA_032191745.1 Picea mariana | reverse complement strand
TGTGTAAATATCTGAAGATGAATATGCTGTAAAAGAATTTCTCAGAAGCTCATAAATAATACAAATCCCTCTCTCACTGGTTTTCCCCTTGTGGGTTTTTCCAGGGTCGAAGTTAGACCGAAAATCTTTGTGTCTATATTTTCTGAGTTTTTCATATTGCTGATATTTTATTTCTACGTTGAAAACGATGTTCAGAATCCTCATGTTTCAGTTCTGAAATTTATTTTCTGTTAAGTTTTTTATATGCTGAAACACAGTGCTGAGTCATATGCTGAAACACTGCTGTGAGCATATGCTGAAATACAGTGCTGTAGCAGATGCTGAAACACAGTGCTGTAACAGATGCTGAAACACAGTGCTGAGTCATATGTTGAAATACCGTTGTGAGTATATGCTGAAACAGAGGGCTGTAACATATGCTAAAACAATGCTGAAACTGAGTTTGGCATTTAAATTTGGCTGAAAAATCAGCGAGACTGAAACTGGGTTGGGGTTTTGAAAAATTAACAATATGAATGGCTAAATGAAATGGTGCTAGCATGCTCTTGATGAGGAAAGAGGATCCTCCAAGAGAATATCAATAGTATAACAATATAAATGAATTCTTTGAAATTATAGTGCACCCATGGTTTCCTTTTATAGCATAGCTTTGAGGTATTATGCAACCAGTTCTTAGTGTGAATAAGGGGCCCTTTAGGGCACCTTTAGGTGTTTGACCAGCCCCCCAGTCGGATTCAAATGAGATTTGGATGTCAAATCAACTTGGAAGCTGAAACAAAAGTGGGTGGAAGGCCGACCAATATCATAAATGCGTTGTTTTGAGCTGTGCGTGGATTTTTGCATCCACGGTCGCGCATTAGGCGCATGTGTGCTTTTCCGACGTTATTTGATTGTCGCACGTGTGCATGCACCTTGTGTATTTTTAGCGCATGCTGATTTTATTGCTGGTTGTATAGTTTTGGACCTTTTGGAGATGCATTTTTTGTCCATGAGTGAACTAATGAGTGTTTTGAAGATGTTGGATTCCTATAACCATTTGCGGATGAAATTATGGTGATAACAGATGCCCCCTGATGTGTGAGGTTAGGAGCATACGTATAGCCAGAATACATCAATGTTTCTTCTACTGAGAGTACCTGTGTAATAAAGAGCACTGTGGGGGGTGTCAAGAGTGACCCATTGGAAGGGGAGGGGAACTTGTAGGACCCAAGCCTTTCCCAAGGTGTGAAAAAAAAAAAAAAACTGTGTACAAACGAGGCGGGCATGCCCCATTCTCGTCTCATGTAACTCAAAAAGATGTAATATAGTAATTGAAGTTGTGTGTGGATGTAGATCACTGCATCACCCTCCGAGGATGTTTAATAATAACAAAGGACAATCCTTATGGTGAACAAACTCTGAAAAAGGTAAGGACACCTGTGAGAAGCGTCAATAATGTGCAGACATTGATAATCTATCAAATTTTAGAGGTCTTCGGCTAACAAAAAACAACTGCAATAGTCGCAAAGTAAGACCCACTATAACATGAGATAGTGTTGAAGTCGAATGTTATGGGGGTCAATGACAGCAAAGAACAATGGTGGTTTTCCCTGTGCCATCTGAGACTCCTCAATGTAAAGGTAATGAGAATCAAGATATTGTCGCCCTTCTGGAAACCATACTGATGTCGACAGAAAGAGAGACACGACTCCAAGATGAAAATGGATTCCTGAAATCCATTGGATGAGATTAGGAATTGATGAGGTACATGAATGAAGTCAAGATGCGGTGAGACCAAGAATTCCCTTGGTTGGGGAGATATGCAAACTGGAAGAAACTGAAAAACTAAATCTAGCGTCAGGGGGACGACTAGACGAGGGTGAGTTGTGCTAGAGGCACGACAAAATGGACAAACACAAAGATCAAAAAGGTGTATGGATTGTAAGATACTCGGGGTTTATGGATAATGTCATTGATGAGAGGAACTGAAAAATGCCCCAACCAAGGGTGACAAGGGTTTCTTTGCCGAAAAAAGGAAGGTCGCTAAAGGCGACAACAGAAAGCTATGTAAATGCAGGGAAAAATGTTTTGTACAATTACTAAAAGAATAAAGAATGAGTTGGGATGACTATGCAGATACAAAAATGGGTGCCCCAATGTAATATTGCTTGGATGATGATGGTGCAAGTTGTTTGGTAAACAAGTGGAGGGTGAGGGCCCCATAGGTGGGTTTCTGTATTTAGGGAAATGCATGGAAGACAATCTGCAGATGGGAAAAATGACGGTGAATGAAAATGGATGGTTAATGAGACTGCGGGGATGCAGTTAAAATAGAACCATGATGAAGTAACCTTGGAGTCCATTGGGTAGGCTAGCATAATGAGGAGAAGGAGTATGTGGTTGGTTCTCGATGATGTGTAAGACTATCAAGACTCCCATCTCTAAGGGGTGAAAACAGCATGAGTGTCAAAGTGCCAAGGGGGACTATGAATGGGACAACTCATGTGGGCGTGGGTGCTACCGGGTGACAATATTGAAATGCAGTGGAGGTGACAGTACTGCAGAGCTGGACGTGGGGATCCTAGAGGAAAATATTGGTGGGTGTCATCGGGAGATGCAATTTGAGATTCAGAGGGAATGACTACATGCCAGTGTCGATGATATACCTGAAGGGATACTACTAACATACGATGATCAAGTACCTGCACACATGAAAACTGAATAACCGACGTGACCAATATCTGAAGAGAAATATAATATAACAATTATTCAAAAATATGTGAATGTAAGCATACATACCTGAGTGTCAGATGATAAAAATTCCCCCCAAGGGATGAGGATGGAAAATGGCCTAGGGAATCGAATTGTGTAGGTAACGGGGTCCTGATCCCGTGGCTGAAGACAGATCGAAAAACGGGTGCCCGGAGCTCCTAGAATTGAGTTTGGAAGTTTGGAAAAATGGACCCTATATAGCTGTAGGACCCACAAAGCCACCTCATTTATACCTGTTGTCTTATTGAGTAGACGAGCGATTTTAGAGGAGATTTGGAGATTCCGGGAGATCGAGGTAGCCGATTCAGGATCAGTGAGATTCAGGTTAGTTGTTGTATCCTCTTGCATATAATTAGGGTTTCTGTTTTTGGGCAAGGCCTATACGGAGGGTCGTACAGAGGGTTTTGTGGGTGTGGGAGTGCCTCAGGTTCTGGCAAGAAGATATGAACCACATCAAGTGATGGGGTAGGGGTACTCACTGGTTCTGCTCGAGGGGGGGGTGTAGGGTTTTGAATAAGGGTCAGTTGGCGATGCCTATATTCAATGATCATAGGACATTGATATGTGAAATGATAAAGTGATTCACATAGAGAGTAAGGACATCTCATACATTTATTGATTGAGGTTGTGACATAATGGATGTCAGTGACATGTGTTGGGGTGGGTTCTTGCTGAAAGCTCTGGCATACTGTTGTTAGTGTCTGTCAGAATTGAGGTAAAATTGGACAATGGTGTGTATAATGGCCATATTCTCAACCGATGGCACATGCAAATTTGGTTCGCAATCCTTTGCTACTTGTGTTCGAGGAGATAGTGGCAGTAATGGATGAAGTGACAAGCGGTGGTGGTGCTCGAGGGATTTGAATTAGATTGCATAGCTTGGGGAGGGATAGGAACTTGTTGTTGGGGTGTCCATCTTTCTCGCATAGCGTGCAAGGAGGTTGGACACGTGGGGGAAGTGGAGCGGTGGGCTCTTTCTTTTTCCATTTGCCCTCAGCTGTAGCAAGGGTGTTAGTGAGTGGGAGTGTGGGTGGGATGGTGGAGGTAAGTATGGGAATCTACATCGGGATTCCTTCTGTTTGGGGAGGGAGGGATGGTTGAGGGACCATCTCAGTTGGATGTAGATACCAGACTAGGATTTCCAGCACCATATTAGCGAGGGTGAGCGTTGCGGCTACCTGGAAATATTTTACACCCGGTGGGGGGTAAAGGATAGGGATTTGAGTAATGGCTTGGGGGACTGTTTCCAAAACTGTGATATGGCCCTGGGGGAGGGGAAGATCAGGAATGGGTAGAGTTGAAAAAGGTCTAGGGGATTCTCGAGGGAGGAGTTCTGCAACTAGTGGGACGTCAGGGATGAAAGAGGCCTCGGTGGGAGGAAGAGTATCTTCAGTTGTCGTTCTGTTGGTGGAGATGACACATACTTGTGTTGAGGGATGGATGAGAAGTGGTGCTTCGTGGTATGTCCCTAGCAAGGATGGGTCCTTAAAAATTTCGGGGCCCATCTCGATGAGTCGATAGTCATTTGGATTAGTGTGGAAAAAAGGGAGGATTTTGTCGATGTTGGATGAAGGGTTAAGCTCATAATGTGATACTTGATCGATGGTAATGATATTTTCGTTATGGGGAAACATCATGGTTAGAAACACAAAAGAGTTGAATTCATAGAATACATGTAGCTATGACCAAAAAAAATATTGTAGTCGAGAGGGGCATCGATAACCTCAATGTCAATAAGAATGGTTTTGCTCTTGAGTTCGATGGGGAAATTTTGGAAGGGCCCCTCAAGAGACGAGGGTCGTCCATCGTAAGCCCTCAGAGTAATGGCAGATAGTATTAGCCATGGAGAGCCAAGTTTCTACCAGATAGTTTTGGACATGATGCATGTGGATGCACCTTCGTCAATAATGCAGTGGTGGACTGTGATATTCTAGATTTTAACCAGTATTTGAAAAATGACAAGAGTGGGGAGGCAGGGTTATTCATTGTTGAGATCAAATGTGACGAGATGAGTATTGGCAGGGTCAACTACCCCCAGAGCAGAAAGTAATGACTTCCATTGAGTAGGACACATTTTAAGAACTTCTAAGACTGACATAGAAGTAGGGGATTGTGCCAAGCCATCGACCAGATTATAATTGTGGGCTGCCCTAGCCTGAGGGTTGTTGACATTCCTTCATAATGGGATGTGAGGGATGTGAAGAGGTGTTTCAGTATTAGGGCACAGAAGCATCAAATGTGGGCCAGTTGTGACTGGGGTGGCCTTCAAGGTAGTGGGATTAGGGTCAGAGGGTGCTCTGTATTGACGACTGTGCATTTATAGAAGGACTTCTTCCTCACTAGTGAGGAGGATAGTGTGATCTGTAGGAGGTCCTAGGTTGGCGTACTATTCCATCTATGGTGGGGTTGGATGCATCTCTTGTTGGGTGTTCATTACCCCTTGGTGTGGTATGGGGTTTTGTAACACAGTTGGGGGGGTTTGTTGCGCATATTTTTGTGGGGCCTGTTGGGGAGCAAGCGGTACTAGGGGACGTGGTCCATTTTTGGATTATTTCATCCATTTGAAGTCCACAATTTGGGGGCAATGGTGAGTATAATGGCCATACTCACCACAAAGGGAACAAGGGAATTTTTTCCGACTATTATTGTTGTTCTTCCCTTGGTGTTTTTTTTTATTGCCCCCTTGGGGGTTATGGTTCCCCTGGTTCTGGTTGTCCCGGGTAGGTTGGCTTTGCTGGGGTTGGTTCTGGTTTCCTCCTGGTCTGGCATTATTATTGTTTCTGGTTTTTCCTTTCTTTCTGGAATTGTTCGAATGATGGGATGGATTTTTCGTATTCAGTTGTTCGAAGTGATGGACTTGCTGAATGGGAGAGGGTTGAAGAAAGTTAACCCTAGCGTGTGGTTGGCCTTGTGGAGGAGAAATAGGCTAGGGAGGGCCAGTAAATGGGAAGTACAGATTCTGTTGTGGTGATGATCCGTAAGGTATATAGGAAGGTGTGGCACTTTCACTAGTTCCTAGGGTGTAAGCAGAGGTAGATGGGGTACCAGAACTAGGTTGGGCTGTGAGGCATATTGTGGATGCTGGCAGTAGTCTACTGATGGGTGGAGGAAAGGTCGAGGGGTATGGTTGTTGATAAGGGGGAGGAGGATAATAAGGGGGTTCACCATATGCTAGTGGATATTGAGGTGTGCTATACATAGGTGGTTGTTGGGGGAGTGAATTGTGGTGTGTAGTGGTACCAATCAATCCATCCGCTAAGTGAGACATCCCAGGTTTGTCTTGGTCAAATGGCATGGGTCTCGGGGTGTCATGGAGTACTATGTACAAATATCTTGACTGTGAATAAGTGAGTTAAAATTGTTGGGCTTTGCTGATGGCTTATTCTTTCGATTAGGGGAAGGTGGCGGCCACATCTTTGGCAAGGAGGGAAACAAGTGAATTGAGAAACCAATTAAGGCATTGTTGCTTGGTGGCTTCTACTTTGCATAGACTACGTCGTCGATGCCATTCATGGATGTGGTCAGTGTTGTGTGTAGCAGAGGTTTGTTTAAAGTCTGAGAGGAGTTTGAGACCGTTTTCATGATGGATTGGGAGTTGAAAGAAGGTCAAAAATGATTTGGCCAAAGATTCAAAGGTCGTATGGGACCCAGATTTGTCTTATACATACCACTTAGCTGATGGGTCGATGAGTGTGCATTGAAATAGTCTCAATTGGATAGAGTCATCCATAATGCTATTGGAGGAGCACCATAAATGGAAGGTCGTGATATGGTTGGCTGGGTTGTCTCTCGATTTTCCTTCAAACTTAGGGATGTCTGAAGGTAGTTTGGTAGGCATTGCAAGCCATGTGGGGTTGTGCGATATAGGATCATTAGTGAGTTTAGTTATATCTGATATGTTGAGGGAATTCAAGTATGGAATCTGGGGTTGTGGTGGAATATTAGTGCCAGCCATGGTAGGAATGTTTTGTGTGCCTGACCTCGAAAGAGGGTTTGTTCTGGCCATAGTGTAAATGTGGGGTGTACCTGACTCGTGAAGGGGGTTAGATGGAGTTGTACTTCCTCCTTAAGAAGAAGTGTGCCCCCTGCTTTCGTGTAAAGGAGAGTGTGGGGATGGTTGACCTTTGGAAGTGGACCCAAGTAGAGTGGAACCAAGAAACATTGATCCCAAGACAATATCACTGGTGTGAGAAAGTATGGCTGATGAGTTGGCAAGATGAGGAAATGCCAGTAGAATGGGAGGGAGATTTATCAAGCATCTAGAACGACAGGGATTCTGTGGGTCCCCTATGATGTCTGACTAGAAAAGTGGATGTGTGCAAATGGTGATGAGAGCAATTAATGAACAAGAGACTTTGTATAATTTGTACCTTCATAATATATCGCACAATCACATGTAATCACAAGAATAACATACATAAATCAACTGTTAAATAAGTGTACATGTGGGTAGGTGGTTCTTGTCCATGTGGGAGAACAAAGAAAAACAAATTCTCGTGTCCTAAAAATATGTAACGTAGCACTGGACCTTCCAATAGCACTCAACAGTGGGGTCTGAAGCCACTAAAAGAGGAACTAGTGAAGGATGAAGTAATCAGTTATAATGAGGGGTAGAGGGTGCATATCCCGAAAGAGCTGGTGATATTTCCCAATAGCCACACAAAATATGATCAAGGTGCAATTGCAGCCCACAATTGCCACATGGGTAGATGTCCTAAAATTTGGTTAGTAGGTACCTCAGTCAAAGTGCGACATTTAGATTTTTGGCCTAAGAAATGGGTCATGGGATGGATACCTTCCAAGAGGTCGGTGCCTCAAGGGGGGATGCATAGAACATCCAGGCCATGGCCTTCGAACCTTCACGTGTATCTCCCTGCCTTATGGTTTTAGGAACACTTGACTTTGAGGATTTTTAAAGTTCCCTATTTGAAAACTTCTATTGTTTTGAAGATGTAAGAACCAAATAACGGGGAGTTATTTGGATGCCTATCCCCGAGATCCTACCTAGAATAAAAAATTTCTTTTGGCACCTCCTGTGGAGGAAACTTAGTGACTTTTTAGAAAAAATTTAGATGAGGTTGTTTGAGAGATTGGGGGTGTGAGCCAATCTTGTTGAAATTAAGTAGGAGTGGATAGTTTCGTCAAGAAAAGGGTGGGGTGTTTCGAAATCCCTTTGGAGGAAACTTACTTCAACCTCCGCGTTTTGAGATGAAAACTATGTGAGTGAGTAGTGACTTTGTGTGTGAACAAGTGAAAGTGTGCCAATTTGTTTATAATAAATTAGGTGTCACCTTGCTGCATGTGGACTTCGTGTGGTCCTTACAAGTTTTGATTACCTAATTAACTAAATTCCATTGGTACAACCTTGTGGAATTTTAAAGTCTCTAGGAAACTAGCATGTGGACATGTGGGTCCTTACTATTCCTTTAACTCCCTAGTGTGATTTAATCTAAGAAATCTTTGAAACTATCCTAGATTGTGCATATGTGGGCATGTATGGGCCCGTTACAAAACCTTTAAACTTCCCTAGTGTTTTAATCTAAGAAAGTAGACTTCAATCACTATCCTATCTTTGTAGCATGCGGGCATGTATGGGCCCATTACAATCTTAAGATGTGTTTGATAAATAAACTAAGAGGAGTCCCGAGGGGGTTGTTGTCCTCTCCTAAAGATTTTGTCTTTTTAAGGGAGATGAAATTTTCCCTCAATCTCTTTCTGATTCTCAAGATCACTTTGGGGCATGAGAGAAGAGCATACTCAACTATTGATATCCAATTTTTGGTCCCAATGCAAGTTTTATATGTGATGTAGGATGATTCCAACTTATAATTTAATCAAAGTAAGCCATCCATGTGGAAAAAATGAAAGAAAAAGAGAAAAGAATGATTTTAACCCCCTAAGTGCATATTTTTTGACCAATCCATCCATATGGAGAGGGTATCTAAGTGTGGTGCATGTTACAATCTGCATGGAATCAATTTTAAGAAGGCTATGGGCCCTCAAAAATCACAAAAACCCTTACCATGTGTGAATTTCTTAGCAGATGTGTGGGTCATAGAGTAGACAGAGGAGCATTGGGCGCCAATGCATAGATTAAAAATGACCTTTGGGTGCAGTGCGTTGAGGGCGCTGAGAAACACAGGGGGTTTCATGCACATGCTTGGAAGACGTGCCTATGGGTTATAAAAACTGTGCACTTGTTGTTACACATTCGTGAAAGAAATTCTGGATGAAATTCTCTCTAATCATCTTTGAATTTGGTTTTCTGCAAGCCATCCTGGGCCGGTTATGGTTCCTGCAAGTTAAATAAACAAAAGGAAGAGATAAAATAACCCAAATGGGGGAGGAAATTGATACCTTTCCCCAGTGGAGTTGCCAATCTGTTGCACCTCTTTTGTCACCTCAATGAGAAAAATAAGGGTTCTTACAAGCCCAGTTGGGTTAGCTAGGAAAGACAGTAGTGAAGGAAAGAGTTAGACGTATAAAGCATAAAGGATAAGCAAAAAATTAAACTAAGAACATTAAAAGAAACTAGACTAGAGTGCATAAGGACATTAGAATAAGAAATAAAAAACATTCATGCCACCAATGGAAAGGATTGTATTAGTGGAAAGAAAACACCAAAGATAAAGGGAGATGTATGGGTCCCCTCTTCCTCCAAAGGAGGGCTCTTGGACCCCCAAATATTGAGCTCTTCTTACAAGTAACAAAATAGAATGAAATGGTGAAGAGAATCCAAAGCACATTCAATCAAGAGGTGATATGGATGGCTAAATGAAATGGTGCTAGCATGCTCTTGATGAGGAAAGAGAATCCTCCAAGAGAATATCAACAACATAAAAATACAAATGAATTCCCTGAAAATATAGTGCACCCATGGCTTCCTTTTATAGCATAGCTTTGAGGTATTATGAAACTAGTTCTTAGTGTGAATAAGGGTCCCTTTAGGGCACCTTTAGGTCTTTGACCAGCCCCCCAATTGGATTCAACTGAGATTTGGATGTCAAATCGACTTGGAAGTTGAACCAGAAGTGGGTGGAAGGCTGACCAATATCATAAATGCGTCATTTTGAGGTGTGCGCGACTTTTTGCGTCCACAGTCGCACATCAGGTGCATGTGCACTTTTCCAACGTTATCTGACTGCCGCACATGCACGTGCGCCTTATGTATTTTTAGTGCATGCTGATTTTATTGTTGATTGTATAGTTTTGTACCTTTTGGAGATGCATTTTTGGTCCATAAGTGAACTAATGAGTGTTTTGAAGATGTTGGATTCCTATAACCATTTTCGGATGAAATTCCGGTGATAACAGATGTTAAATACTATTATAGAGCCAACGATGTATGCCAAGGAGCTGGGAAACCATCCAAAAGAGATGAAATGTCATTAGCACCACAACTGACCCTAAAAGAATTTGAGAAATGGGCCATTGACTTCATGGGACCTATAAACCCACCAGGCAAGTGCACATGAGAAAGGTACATAATTACCATGATAGAGTACTTGACTAGATGGGCCGAAGCAAGAGTAGTTAAGGACTATATTGAAACTATAGCTGCGTGCTTCATATTTGATGACATCATAACTAGGTTTGGATGCCCAAAGATCCTTATGAGCAATTGAGGCACACATTTCATAAATAAAATAGTTGAATACCTGATTGAGGAATTTACAGTCCACTTTCAGAAGAACACACCTTACCATCCACAAGTAAATGGGATAGTGGAATCATTCAACGATATCTTGGAGACAACGCTGACAAATATTTGTAGTGCGAACAAGGATGATTGGGATTTAAGAGTACCAGCAGTACTATGGGACTATAGAACCACTTGCAAGAAGCTAACATTACATATCCATTTTAAGTTGGTGTATGGTCTCGAAGCCATTGTCCCAATGGAATATTTGGTACCAAGCTTAATAATTGCTTCCTTTACAGATATGGATGACACTAGCACTCTTTGAGAAAGGATTTCATAGTTGGTCGAACTAGAAGAAGACAAATTTATTATAGGATTCCATCAGTAGGTACAGAAGGAAAGAGAGAAGGCCTATCATGACAGGCACATCAAGAAGAAGGCATTTAAACAAGGTGATCTAGTACTGGTATATGACAGTAAGTTCATCAAACATGCTAGGAAGTTAACAATGCATTGGCTCGGACCATATGAGGTTGCCTATGTTACAGAAGGAGGAGCTACGCAGTTGAAAACTTTGAAGGGAGAATGGAAGGAAGGATTAGTGAATGGGAGTTGGTTGAAATTGTATTGTGACAACTAGATGCCTCAAATCTCTCAGTAAAAGCATGAGGAAAAGGGTCTAGGTACGAAGTGTAGTTGAAACTAGGTACCAGACACAGAAAATATAGTTTGCACAAGGAAGAAGAGGATTCATAGAGCAGAAAGCAAAGGCTGCACTGTATAGTCTGAAGTCGAAGTAAGATAGAAAGGTTAGATCTGAAGTGCCTCGGGATGAATCATAATTGAGTGTTGGGGGCCTGTTGGCCCTTGGTTATGAAAGTTAGCAAAGATCAAGGAAGAAAAGGCAAAATGTGAACTACGCGGAAGAAACAGTGACTGTTACTAGGTCGAAGTGAGAAAAAGAGAAGAAAAGATGGAGTGAAGTAAGAGAAATAAAGTCATTGGATGAGTACATTGAGGATGATAGATCAACAAGGAAGAAGGATCGTGGACAACTCAACAAGCGGAAAAATCCATCGTTGGATGATTTGGAGCACCGCGTGAGAAGGAAAGATAGGTTGGTGAAGCCTTAAAAACGTGGGTCAAGTTGACCTAGGGTATTGGTATCTAGGGTTGTGACACTGAGGCTTCGGCCTAAGGATGTCTGTGAGTTATTGTAATGTATAAATAGATGTCTAAAGGACCTGGGATGGGTTGTTGTTATTATTGTTGGTATTGTTTGTTCTAGTTTGTTATTGGCATGAGCGATTATTGTGTGAGAGAGAGAAGTGCTAAGATTGAGAGCCTTCTGTTATTGTAAGATCTTCAGCTGGGTGCGAAGATCAAGTCCTACAGTTGGGTGTGCAGGAAGGGGAGAGATAGAGAGAATAAGAAAGAATATCTACTAGCTGAGAGCGTAGACAAGAACTGTATGCTTCATCTTAATACATTATAAAGCACATATCTGTGGACATAGCCCTAGAGAGAGGGTGAACCACGTATATTTTGTGTTATGTGTGATTGATGCTCTATTCTTTATCATTTGGTATACCATTATTTCATTACTATGTTAGATCTGATAGATAGTTTTGCAGAGTAGATCTGAATTGGTAATTGATATATGAATGATGTATTGAGTTTGTATTGGATCCACTTGATATCCCCTTGGTTGTAGACATCTCTGTCCTGCAACCCCCCCATAGCTACTTCAAGTGAGACTGCATCTGCTTCGTAGGTGTTGCTGAAAGGGCCAGTAGTTAGGGCTTGTTGGTGCACTCTTGGAGCTGAACCTTGGGTCGGCGCCTATGCCAACACACATTAGCATTTTGATCAGGAGTAGTCCCTTTCCCATAAGTAGAATTCTTATTTTTCTTTTTCTTTTACCTCTTAACCATTCTTCAGATTTGTTAAGTATACCAAATGAACATTGAAGGTTTGGGTAGGGACTGTAAAAAAAAATTATGCTAGTGCATTAATGGGTGGATTAGATGATATAGTCATCTGACCCATTTGACCTATAAATTGGACAACATAAGCATGGGAAACAAGAACAATATCACCATAAACATGTGGCCCCAGGGTAGGTTTAGGAGGATCTATAGATGGTCTAAGAGCATGAGGAATGATCTCATATAATGCGCCAGACTAAGATTTAATCAATTCAAGATGTTGAGTAGATGAAATCACTTACTCTTTAGTTAAATCTCCCAATATAGATACATCCTTCATCATATTAGAAAAAAATTACATTACAAACCAATTCACTAGAAATTGATCTAGAATTTCAGCTCTGATGATGCTATTCCACCTTCTCCATTCATGAATATGATTGCAAATATGAGTGGCGGTACTCTGATGTAAAGATGTAAAACTTTTTGTTCCATTTTCATAGCGGATCAAAATTTGGAAATGCATAAAAAAGGACATCACCAAGGATGAAACGTTTTTAAATGGAGAACCTCGTAATTCAATGTACCATTTCACAATGCTCCTTATCAGCGTTTATTAGAAAATATGCAACTTAATTCTATCATCCACCAAGGAGTTAGATGAACACCATAGGTGGAAAATCATGATGTGGGTGGAAGTATATTATCCAATATGTCCATCAAAATTAGGTATATCTAATGGTACTTTTGTAGGTATATTTGACCATGTAGGTTAATGCTTAATAGGGTCATTCATCAATTATGATAGATATGGTAAAATCGAGGTAGATAAGAAATATAATCGAGTGTGGGTGAACTAATTATGGCTAGTGAATAATGAACCTTGTAGTATATAAGGAAATCCTATATCCCTCCATACCACTACCCCCATGGACACTTATACCCCTAACAACGGTAGTAGCACTACCTACTAGGACAAACCCAGGATCAAAATTCTAACCAAAAGGAAAACCAACATTAGGTATAGCCGGACTACCTATGGGTATACCAAAAATGGTTGGGAACTCAATTCCAGTATTAAAACCAATGTGTTTTCCTCTATAAAAAAAAAATCCAAATGTAGGCACTTGTGAAGTCATGATGGTAATACTATATATAGGTAAACTAGTGGAATGAGAAGATGTGGGTAGTGGTATTCCCCAAATAGGAACATCTGATTTCTAAGTCACATAAGTACAAGTATCTACTCCACTAACTGGTGGAATAGAAGTGGCCATAGTGGCTCATCCTTATGCATTGGGGGGAGAGGGAATAGGTCCTTGTTGGAGGGCCTAGTTGACTCTATTGACTAGTCCCACCAGTCAACCAAATATCCGCTGACTAGGAATGCCAAGTCAAATTGTAAGTCAGTCGATTGCTGGGTCGGTTTGACTGACCAAGGTAGTTAAATAGTTGTAACTACCTAAGAACCAACTCTGAGTATAAATATGTGATCATGAATGTAGTAAAGTGGTGGTATATTTGTGTTATCTTGACATAGTAAAGGATACTTGTTGTTGGTCTCTCCATTACTTTCTCTTCCTTCTCTCTTCTATGTGTGTATATATATGATTCTTGTATAATAAATTATGTGAATTACTACAGGTAACCTCTCTCCATAATACCACAGATTAAAACATTGGTTTTATTGCCGATAATATTTTATCTAGGAAACTTAGATAAGGTTATGCACACATAGATGTTGAATTTGGAATAGATTTGTGAGTGGTGGGAGAGAAAAATAAAAAAAATATCTGAATAATTACACAAGAAGAAATCGAATCACATATGTAGTAGGAAAATCCCACTTATTCATCGAGACAAATGATTTTTTTTTCGAAATGATCCCTGAAGAAATGGAGAAGTACATCGACAAACCTGCACATGAATAATCTCACTGACAATGAACTATTGATGTCAAAAATAATTAACAGGGGATGAAAAAACTTGCATGAGTGATTTGAAAACATTATGGATGAATTTTTGAAGAAAAAGCAATTGAAGAGAAAACATTTATCAACAACATAAAGCAAAGGTCTTACGACAACTTTCAGAACAATTTCTTTTGTACCATACCTACTTTACTACATGAATTTATCCTTGTAAATGGAATCTGTTAGGATCCTAACCCACGCATAGGTAGAACAATATATTTGGATGTAATAAAGGTCAATATTAATAAGGCCTTGCAATAAAATAGAATAAGTTGAATGTAAGAAGACCCAAGAGAAGCTTTCGCTTCTAGAAGGATCTTCCTCTAGATGCTTCTTTTGATAGAGATATTTAGTATAAATAGGAGTCGAGGGTATGAGAACCCTAGCTTGGATATTATTGTAATAGAGCTCTTCTCAACTGGAGGTTTCCCCCTCGAAGAGGCCAGTGAACATTGCTTTCAAAATCAAAGTGTTATTTATGTTGTTATTCTTATATCATTTCAGTGCTATTATGGTGATTGTTCTAGTTATATTGACGTTATTTTTCCATTTCTAGAATTTTATTTCTGTTCTGCATACTTTTTATATCTAGTATATTACAAGTGGTATCAGAGCACTCTCCTTGGCAGAAATTGTGGGTAATTTTTTTTCCAGGGTAGAGACATATTCCAACGTCTTTAAGCCACAAAGATCTTTCGTTATGCACATAAACCTGTGGTTGAGGGATTCATACATGCAGGAAATACAAGTGGTTCTTAAGCGCACATATGTTGGCCATCCTTGTAACCCCTGTTGGCACCCCTTCGAGTGGTAGCGCATCAGACAACACCTATGTATGGATTGGCCTAGATTTCCTAAATTCCTCTTTAGATAAACTAACTGACCGCCTAACTGCTATAGTTCCATCGTGAAGAACACTTGGGAAAATACTCTCTAGTACCTGGGTAGTCGAGTAGTATGGCTAAGGGTATTGTCTATCCTCCTTAGTTAGTTCCCTGAGATATTGGACCGAGTACTACTGTTGGACCCCACACGTATATCAAAGAGATATAGCACAGGTCAAACACTTGTCTATAGAACCCTTGAATACCTAACCCTTGGGGACAAAAACATTAAAAAAATCAAAATAGACAAGATCTATTGTCGCGCAATTGTGTTCTGGTTGCCAAGTAACTACACATTTCTTCCTAGTTAAGAATTTGGGCATTTCATCACTGCAGTATTCTTCAGACCAGAGTATAACTCCGCAGGTGTTAAAAAAAAAAAACTGGAAATTTTGTCACTATTATTTGAGACCTATTCCATTAGATTCATCTCTTCTCCCTTATCACATTCATACATACAATTTTTCGGCAAAAATTTTTACCCCGCCTGCCCCTTTTTGGTTCCCTCATCCTCATGTCCCATACCCATAGCCAAGACTTTGAAGCTCGCTTCAATACCTTACAATATAGTCTCACCAAGACCCAAAAAGAAGTGAAACAACTCAATGCCAATGTTGTCGCCATCAATAAAACCATGCAGTCCTCAATGGAGGAAATCAAACAAGACCTAACCACCCAGATTGAATCTATCTTTTCGTCACTCTGCACCAAGCTTCATATCCCTACAGATAACCCTTCCTATGACTCACCCCCACATACTGAAGGTGAACATTCCTCTCATTCCCATAACTTTCAACACTATCACTTTCAATGTGACCTACGCCTTCTGCGGGTGAATGTGACCAAATTTTATGGCTCGAACCCCACTAGTTGGGTAACCCAAATGGAACATTATTTATCTTTATATGACATTACATATGACTTGGCCAANTAGTATGGTGTTCTCCATCTAGATCAAGAACGTTGGCAATGGAGAAAAACTTCCCGTCAAGTGTATATTGCTTGGACACACTTTTTGGCAAAGATTTATGAACACTTTGACACTGAAACCAACCATTTGGGCCATTTGACAAAGTTGAAACAATCAGGAATAGTGGAAAACTTTATAGCTTCCTTTGAGCGTCTAGATTTTCAGACAGAGGGCATGCCTGATGCCTTTTTTCGAGAGTATTTTATCAGTGGCCTCAAGGATGAGATTCAGGCCCATGTCCTCATGGATCAGCCTCAGAGTTAGGTGGAGGCTACTAAAAGAGATAAATAAGAACAACATGTTGTATCTTCTCAAAACCTAAAACCCTCCTTTATCCCTCACCCTAAACCAGTAAATCCCACTACTCCCTCTACTCCACTCAAGATTCAAAAATTAACGAGGATTGAAATGTATGAATGCCAACTCAAAGGCCTTTGTTATAATTGTGATGAAAAATATTTCCCAGGCCACAAGTCTAAGGAACAAAATATTTTTATGGCCATCTATGAGGATATTTCGGAAGAGGATGTTGAAATTCCCCTTGTG